>NW_025560137.1:52500-180000 GCF_020424385.1 Procambarus clarkii | reverse complement strand
TTTCTCAATATGACATTGGTCCCTAAACAACAAAAAAGTGTCATCTACATATCTTCTGTACAAGACTGGTTTAAAGGCCGAAGGACAATTATCAAGCCAATTAATTTCGTGAAAACTCAAAAAAGCATTAGCCAATGCAGGACCTAAAGGAGACCCCATTGCTACTCCATCAATTTGTTTATAATAAATATTATTAAACATAAAGATGGAGTCTTTAACTGCTATTTCTAACAGTCGTCTGAATATTTTACTACAAAATCCAGACACTAAGTTAGTGTCAGCAAATAATTGACTTACACAGATATCAATGGTTTCTAACAAAGGAATATAGTTTTTTGTTGTTTAGGGACCAATGTCATATTGAGAAATTTAGAGAGTATCTTAATGCACAACATAGTAATATACGGTTTACTGCAGAGTGTGAAGTTAATAATTCATTGTCGTTTCTTGATGTAAAAGTGAATAACCTCAATGGGTTCAACACTAACGTTTTTAGGAAACCAACCTTTACTGGTTTAGGTTTAAATTTTAATTCCTTTGTTCCTGATATTTTTAAGAAAAATGCTATTTACACTCTACTGAATAGGGCCTTTGTTTTATGTTCTAATTGGAATAACTTTGATCAGGAAATTAATTTTCTTGTGAATTTTTTTTCAAATAATGGTTATCCTGTGCATATGGTTTATACTTTTATAAGGAATTTCTTAAATAAGAAGTTTCATCCATCGTGTAGGATTACTACAGTGGAAAGGGATCTTAAATATATTAAATTACCATTTTATGGCAGTATTAGCTTTTCTGTAAGGAGTCGTTTGAGGAGACTGTTGCAGCAGTGTTATCCTCAAGTAGACTTTAGATTTATTTTTGTCAACACAAATACCATAGGCTCTTATTTTAAATTTAAAGATAAAGTGCCTATCCCCTTGTGCTCAAATGTCGTATATATGTATAATTGTTCCAGCTGTAATGCTGGATATGTCGGGAGTTCCATTCGGAACTTTAAGATTAGGATACTTGAGCACCGGGGATTATCTTTTAGGACTGGATTACCATTGTCTAAACCAGCATTTTCGGAGATTAGAAACCATTGTTATGAGTTTGATCATTCTCTGCTGGAATCTGATTTTAAAATTCTGGACACTTGTATGAATGGCCAGTCAGATTTGAGAGTAATGGAATCCTTATATATAAAGGAACTGCGGCCTCTGTTAAATAGCAACCTTTCAGCTGTCCAATTGTACACTGTATAATGCACAGTAGGCCCTGTAATTTGATTTTTAGTTTATTTTGGTAGTTTAATTTTGTTTAGTTTACCATGTCCTTGCCCTTTCTTACTTATTTCAAGTCTTAACATTGTACATTAATATAATCTTCTATGTAGGATATATAATACATTTTTTGGTATTTAATTTTATTTAATATTTGAGTTTTTTATAAGATTTTGGTTAGCACTTTGTAATTGTCGTTTATTCTGTTTGTATTTTACATACATTTTTTGTAGATTTGTAGACATTATATAAATATTTGTTATAGTGTTTAGTATCTATGTGTTAGGTATCAAGTTTCACTTCTGATCACTTCACGTAAGTTTAATAGAATGGTTTGTTTTAGTAGTTATAAATTTCATCTTGTAGTTTAATGGATTTTAAATTAGTTTTAATATATGTGACAGTTAATAAGTTTTATTTGTATTGATCACTTTAAGTGCGCTTAAGTGTTTTGCTTTTTAAGCTTTTTCCTTTCTTTGATAGGCAATTATATTCAGTATGAGTTCTTTGTTTACCAGCTATTTGACTGTGATTTCTGTTTTTTCTTTTAGATCTGATGATGAATACGAGAAGTATTCGAAACGTTATGTTTTTTAAAGTAAAGATTCTGATACAAGATGTTCAGTATATCCTGGTTTTCCTATTCATCTTAAAATTAAATATATATATATATATATATCATAAATATATATATATATATATATATATATATATATATATATATATATATATATATATATATATATATAATATATATATATATATATATATATATATATATATATATATATATATATATATATATATATATATATATATATAATATATATATATATATATATATATATATATATATATATAATATATATATATATATATATATATATATATATATATATATATATATATATATATATATATATATATATATATATATATATATATATATAAATATATATATATATATAATATATATATATATATATATATATATATATATATATATATATATATATATATATATATATATATATATATATATATATATATATATATATATATATATATATATATATATATATATATATATATATATATATATATATATATATATATATATATAAATATATATATATATATATATATATAATATATATATATATATATATATATATATATATATATATATATATATATATATATATATATTATATATATATATATATATATATATATATATATATATATATATATATATATATATATATATATATATATATATATATATATATATATATATATATATATATATATATATATATATATATATATATATATATATATATATATATATATATATATATATATATATATATATATATATATATATATATATATATATATATATATATATATATATATATATATATATATATATATATATATATATATATATATATATATATATATATATATATATATATATATATATATATATATATATATATATATATATATATATATATATATATATATATATATATATATATATATATATATATATATATATATATATATATATATATATATATATATATATATATATATATATATATATATATATATATATAATATATATATATATATATATATATATATATATATATATATATATATATATATATATATATATATATATATATATATATAAATATATATATATATATATATATATATATATATATATATATATATATATATATATATATATATATATATATAAATATATATATATATATATATATATATATATATATATATATATATATATATATATATATATATATATATATATATATATATATATATATATATATATATATATATATATATATATATATATATATATATATATATATATATATATATATATATATATATATATATATATATATATATATATATATATATATATATATATATATATATATATATATATATATATATATATATATATATATATATATATATATATATATATATATATTATATATATATATATATATATATATATATATATATATATATATATATATATATATATATATATATATATATATATATATATATATAATATATATATATATATATATATAATATATATATATATATATATATATATATATATATATATATATATATATATATATATATATATATATATATATATATATATATATATATATATATATATATATATATATATATATATATATATATAATATATATATATATATATATATATATATATATATATATATATATAAATATATATATATATATATATATATATATATATATATATATATATATATATATATTTATATATATATATATATATATATATATCTATATATATATATATATATATATATAAATATATATATATATATATATATATATATATATAATATATATATATATATATATGGTAATCTTGGGCATAGCATTTCACCATATCACCTCATTCTTTGGGGGCACACGTGAGGAACACAAATGCGAACAAGCCTGAATGGTCCCCAGGACTATATGCGACTGAAAACTCACACCCCAGAAGTGACTCGAACCCATACTCCCAGAAGCAACGCAACTGGTAACTACAGGGCGCCTTAATCCGCTTGACCATCACGACCGTCAAAAGGAAGTGATAGCCGAGGCTATTTGAGCCACTTCCCCGACGGCAACTCGGATGGTAATCTTGGGCATAGCATTTCACCAAATCACCTCATTCTTTGGGGCACACGTGAGGAACACAAATGCGAACAAGCCTGAATGGTCCCCAGGACTATATGCGAATGAAAACTCACACCCCAGAAGTGACTCGAACCCATACTCCCAGAAGCAACGCAACTGGTAACTACAGGGCGCCTTAATCCGCTTGACCATCACGGCCGTCAAAAGGAAGTGATAGCCGAGGCTATTTGAGCCACTTCCCCGACGGCACTCGGATGGTAATCTTGGGCATAGCATTTCACCAAATCACCTCATTCTTTGGGGCACACGTGAGGAACACAAATGCGAACAAGCCTGAATGGTCCCCAGGACTATATGCGAATGAAAACTCACACCACAGAAGTGACTCGAACCCATACTCCCAGAAGCAACGCAACTGGTAACTACAGGGCGCCTTAATCCGCTTGACCATCACGGCCGTCAAAAGGAAGTGATAGCCGAGGCTATTTGAGCCACTTCCCCGACGGCAACTCGGATGGTAATCTTGGGCATAGCAATTTCACCAAATCACCTCATTCTTTGGGGCACACGTGAGGAACACAAATGCGAACAAGCCTGAATGGTCCCCAGGACTATATGCGAATGAATTTTGACGGCCGTGATGGTCAAGCGGATTAAGGCGCCCTGTAGTTACCAGTTGCGTTGCTTCTGGGAGTATGGGTTCGAGTCACTTCTGGGGTGTGAGTTTTCATTCGCATATAGTCCTGGGGACCATTCAGGCTTGTTCGCATTTGTGTTCCTCGTGCCCCAAAGAATGAGGTGATTTGGTGAAATGCTATGCCCAAGATTACCATCCGAGTTGCCGTCGGGGAAGTGGCTCAAATAGCCTCGGCTATCACTTCCTTTTGACGGCCGTGATGGTCAAGCGGATTAAGGCGCCCTGTAGTTACCAGTTGCGTTGCTTCTGGGAGTATGGGTTCGAGTCACTTCTGGGTGTGAGTTTTCATTCGCATATAGTCCTGGGGACCATTCAGGCTTGTTCGCATTTGTGTTCCTCACGTGTGCCCCAAAGAATGAGGTGATTTGGTGAAATGCTATGCCCAAGATTACCATCCGAGTTGCCGTCGGGGAAGTGGCTCAAATAGCCTCGGCTATCACTTCCTTTTGACGGCCGTGATGGTCAAGCGGATTAAGGCGCCCTGTAGTTACCAGTTGCGTTGCTTCTGGGAGTATGGGTTCGAGTCACTTCTGGAGGTGAGTTTTCATTCGCATATAGTCCTGGGGACCATTCAGGCTTGTTCGCATATAAATATATATATATATATATATATATATATATATATATATATATATATATATATATATATATATATATATATATATATATATATATATATATATATATTATTAAATATGACCGAAAAAGTAAGATTAATAATTCTAACACGAATTTTCTCAATCTTTCGTACATTACGCTTCACTGTTGGAGGTAAATCAAAAATCACTTCTCCAAAATTCATTTTTTATTTCTAGTCTGACGCGACACGGGCGCGTTTCGTAAAACTTATTACATTTTCAAAGACTTCACAAATACACAACTGATTGGAACGTATCTCTGATTTTATATCTACATTTGAGTGAGGTGGGAAGGGTGATGTGGCATTAACACACGACAGAACAGGAGGGGATATTAATAGGGTATTAAAAGTATCAACACAAGACAGAACAGAAACAATGGGTATTGAATAGAAGTGTTTGTAGAAAGCCTATTGGTCCATATTTCTTGATGCTTCTATATTGGAGCGGAGTCTTGAGGTGTCTTGAGTCTTGAGTCTCTTCCCATAACCAAACCATCGCCAGAGAAATCCTAGTAAACAACACAGAAATCATCGATAGATACAGCGATAGCAGGCGGCTTGACGTTTGCGAGGCACTACACATCAAGAAGTCAACACCAGCAATCAACAGCCAATTATTGCACAACTATATTATACCCACCTCAAGACTCCGCTCCAATATAGAAGCATCAAGAAATATGGACCAATAGGCTTTCTACAAACACTTCTATTCAATACCCATTGTTTCTGTTTTGTCTTGTGTTGATACTTTTAATACCCTATTAATATCCCCTCCTGTTCTGTCTTGTGTTAATGCCACATCACCCTTCCCACCTCACTCAAATGTAGATATAAAATCAGAGATACGTTCCAATCAGTTGTGTATTTGTGAAGTCTTTGAAAATGTAATAAGTTTTACGAAACGCGCCCGTGTCGCGTCAGACTAGAAATAAAAAATGAATTTTGGAGAAGTGATTTTTGATTTACCTCCAACAGTGAAGCGTAATGTACGAAAGATTGAGAAAATTCGTGTTAGAATTATTAATCTTACTTTTTCGGTCATATTTAATAATATATGTCTACAGGAAAGACTGCTACCAAATATACTAATATATATATATATATATATATAAATATATATATATATATATATATATATATATATATAATATATATATATAAATATATATATGAATATATATATATATATATATATATATATATATATATATATATATATATATATATATATATATATATATATATAAATATATATTAGTATATTTTGGTAGCAGTCTTTCCTGTAGACATATATTATTAAATATGACCGAAAAAGTAAGATTAATAATTCTAACACGAATTTTCTCAATCTTTCGTACATTACGCTTCACTGTTGGAGGTAAATCAAAAATCACTTCTCCAAATTCATTTTTATTTCTAGTCTGACGCGACACGGGCGCGTTTCGTAAAACTTATTACATTTTCAAAGACTTCACAAATACACAACTGATTAGAACTTACGTCTCTCTGATATTATATCTACATTTGAGTGAGGTGGGAAGGATGATGTGGCATTAACACAAGACAGAACAGGGGATATTAATAGGGTATTAAAAGTATCAACACAAGACAGAACAGAAACAATGGGTATTGAATAGAAGTGTTTGTAGAAAGCCTATTGGTCCATATTTCTTGATGCTTCTATATTGGAGCGGAGTCTTGAGGTGGGTAGAATATAGTTGTGCAATAATTGGCTGTTGATTGCTGGTGTTGACTTCTTGATGTGTAGTGCCTCGCAAACGTCAAGCCGCCTGCTATCGCTGTATCTATCGATGATTTCTGTGTTGTTTACTAGGATTTCTCTGGCGATGGTTTGGTTATGGGAAGAGATTATATGTTCCTTAATGGAGCCCTGTTGCTTATGCATCGTTAAACGCCTAGAAAGAGATGTTGTTGTCTTGCCTATATACTGGGTTTTTTGGAGCTTACAGTCCCCAAGTGGGCATTTGAAGGCATAGACGACGTTAGTCTCTTTTAAAGCGTTCTGTTTTGTGTCTGGAGAGTTTCTCATGAGTAGGCTGGCCGTTTTTCTGGTTTTATAGTAAATCGTCAGTTGTATCCTCTGATTTTTGTCTGTAGGGATAACGTTTCTATTAACAATATCTTTCAGGACCCTTTCCTCCATTTTATGAGCTGTGGAAAAGAAGTTCCTGTAAAATAGTCTAATAGGGGGTATAGGTGTTGTGTTAGTTGTCTCTTCAGAGGTTGCATGGCTTTTCACTTTCCTTCTTATGATGTCTTCGATGAAACCATCCCCTAGGTGTCCTGTTTGCAAACTTCTACATGGGTACCATCGAGCAAAAAGTCTTAGTCGACATGAACTTGAAACCGGCCATATACTGCAGGTATGTTGACGACATTTTTACACAGGTACCTGATGTCAGACATCTGCAGGAGCTGAAGGAGGCATTTGAGCAGAGTTCCGTGCTGCGTTTCACTTACGAGACGGAAAAGGATGGGAAGCTGCCTTTTCTAGATGTAACAGTCATGGAAAAGGGCGGAGGTTTCCACACTGCAGTCTACACTAAGGAAACAAACATAGGAATGTGCCTAAATGCCAACAGCGACTGCCCCGACAGGTACAAGAGGAGTGTTGTTAACGCATACGTCGACCGTGCTCTCAGCCACAGCTCAGAATGGAAGCAAGTCGACGAAGAACTCTGTAGGGTAAGGCAGGTTCTAGTCAATAACGGCTTCTCCAATGGTTTCATCGAAGACATCATAAGAAGGAAAGTGAAAAGCCATGCAACCTCTGAAGAGACAACTAACACAACACCTGTACCCCCTATTAGACTATTTTACAGAAACTCCTTTTCCACAGCTCATAAAACGGAGGAAAGGGTCCTGAAAGATATTGATAATAGAAACGTTATTCCTACAGACAAAAATCAGAAGATACAATTGACGAGCTACTATAAAACCAAGAAAACGGCCAACCTACTCATGAGAAACTCTCCAGACACAAAGCAGAACGCTTTAAAAGAGACCAATGTCGTCTATGCCTTCAAATGCCCTCTTGGGGACTGTAAGCCTCAAAAAAATCAGTATATAGGCAACACAACAACATCTCTTTCCAGGCGATTACCCCCTCCCCGCTCAGCTCGTTGTCGCCGTGTGGGGGCTTCGTGGGCGGCTGCTGGAGTGTGATGCTCCTTAGGACAGTCCTCTGTCCTTTTCTAGCCTTGTGCTCCTGCTGCCGTCCTCTCCAATTCTGCTGGGCATCTTTTCCTTTTCCTTCTGTTTCGTTTTTCTCCCCCCTCTTCTCCTATCTGCTTGCCGTTTCCTGCCGACCTTTTGCTCGTTCTGGTTCTTCCATGGACTTCTTCTATTTTGACGCCCGGGTGCTTGAGGAGGCATACTCATGCACCCGTAGAACTGCAGTACCCGACGTCGAGAGCGGGGGACCCTTTTATTGTCAATCCCCACTTCGTCACTGAACCCGATCTCGACGGACTGTCGGTTTCTTAAGGTGGCGTTTGTGGGGCGTATACTCACGACGCACCCCTAGGAGGCCCCGACTAGATCGGCGATAGCTTCTTGTTGGGTGTCCTGCCTCTAACTGTGGCTCCATGGTGGGTGTGGGGGCTCATTCGTGAGTGAATTCTTAATTTCGTCAAGATGATAACCCCTGTTTCGGCTGCTTCTGGCTTACCTTTTCAGGCTCGTGGGGTGGGCGACCAAGCCCCCGAGTCGGTCCGTATTGGAAGACCGGGCTCTGTAGCCTCCGCTGCATTGGGCCCCGACCTTGCTCCTCCTTTGGCCTCTCTGACTCCTTCCCCTGGCTCCCCTCCCTCCTCTGTGGTTGGGTCGAGCCCCAAGCCCCCAGTGGTGACTACCTCGTCCCCTGGCGCGGCTCCTTCTCTAGTTGTAACTACTGCGCCTTTTAACCCCTCTCTCTCTGGGGGTTCTCACCGCCGTTCTCGTCACGGCCGCCCTCGCTCGATTCCTTCCAGTTCTGCTACCCATCATGCCTTGTTTGGTCCCGCTTCGTGGGCCAAATATTTTGATCTCCTCCCTCTTGATTCTGCGCCTCCTGACGATTTCTCCCTTCATCGACATCTCATTGATTCCGTGGATGCCTCCATTACTTTCAACCCCACTCGTCTCGGTACACGTGTCGTTGCTGCTCCTTCTCAGGATGCTGCTTCCCGCTTGGCTGCCTTATCCTGCCTTGGCGAGACCCCCGTTCGGGTCTCGAAGAATGCTCAATTGAATGCCAGTGTTGGCACTATTTTGCTCCCGCCCCATGTTGCAACCGGTGTTCGGGACCTGTGCGACTGCCACGACGATATTCGCCATATCCTCGCTGCCCAGGGCCATTCTATTCTCCAGGTGGACACGTTTACTCGTCCCCCTCGTGGTAGTCGCCGTCAACCCCTCCGGGTTGTGAAGATTACCTTTGATGGTAGGACCCTTCCACCCTCTGTCATTCTTGCTGGTGCCAGGTGCTCTGTCCAGGAGTACATTCCTTCTCCTCGGCTCTGCAACAAGTGCTGGAGGTTTGGGCATGGTGCCCTCCGCTGCTCCGGGACTGTCTCTCTCTGTCCTTTGTGTGGTGGCGAAGGTCACTCTAAGTCGGAGTGCACTTCTCCCCAGGCTCGTTGCCTCAACTGCGGTGAGGCCCATCCTACCTTCTCCCGTGCGTGTGTCCATTACAAGCTTGAGGCAGCCGTCCTCAACCTGAAGCACCGGGAGCGTTTATCTTTTCCTGAGGCGAGGCGCCAGGTTCGCCGGCTCCCGCCTTATGCTAATATCTCTTATGCTCGCGTGTTGCGCTCTTCCTCTCCTCGTCCTTCCCGCCTTCCTCAGACTCACAACCGTTTCCGGGCCTTGGACCCTGATGCGCCCACTGCCCCCTCCTCTGTTCCTTTGGGTTCTCTCCCGAAGAATCCTCCTCCTGGTCCTCTGTCTGGGGTTCCCCTTCCTTCTACCCGGTCTGTCGTGTCTTCTGTGTCTTCTTCCTCGTCCCCCTCCGATCCTCCTTCCCATCCTCTTCCTCCATCTATTGGCTCTCCCCACCGCCTGTCGGTGCGGGCGGATGTCCATCGCTCTCCTAACGGCCGTCGTGTGTGCTCTCGTTCGGCTTCTCCCGTTGAGACACTGGAATCCGTTGCCCGGTACGTAGTTGCTGGGACACCGGTCTCTTTAAGTCAGAAGCGTAAGCCTGGCTCCTCTCCTTCCTCTTCCCCGGCGGGTAAGAAGGCTTCGCTTTCTTCCTCAGCTCCTCCTTCTGGCTCTGTTGCTCCTTCCCCTCCCGTTTCAGTGCTTGCGCCCCCTGTTCCTGCTATGGAGGTTTCTTTGGCCCCTGCTTCCCTTTCGGTTGCTGCTCTTGCTGGGGTGCGCTCCCCTCTTTCTACTCCCCCTCCTCCTGCTGCTGTCCTTGACGGCTCCTCTCCGTTGTCTCCTCCTCTTCCTCCTCCTCCTCCAGACCCTGCCCGCCCACCTCTGCTCTGTTCTCCCGTTTCCTTCCCTCCGTCTTTGCTCAGTTTACCCATGCCCCCTAACCCTGACTTTGCTGACCCTGATCCCGACCCTGATATTCTTTAACGTGCTCTGTTGGTCTTTCGCCTTTGTTTCTTCCTTGTTCTCTGTTTTTGTCCTTTCTCTTCTCGTCGTTGTCCATTCTTCAATGGAACGTTCGAGGTTATTACGCCAATTTCCTCGAACTCCAACTTCTGATTTCGCGGTTTTCGCCCCTTTGTGTCTGTCTCCAGGAGCCAATGCTTGGTGCTCGTCCTGGTCGTTTTCGTGGCTATTCCTTTCTCTCCCCCCCCCCAGCCATTGCTGGGGCTTCTAATTCTTCTGCTCTTTTGATTCGGGCTGATGTTCCCTTTGTTCCTTTACTTTTTCCTTCGCCTCTCCATTGTTCTGCTGCTCGTATCTTTGTGGGGAAATGGTACACAGTTTGTTCCATTTATCTCCCCCCGAGTGTCCCGCTCTCTCTTCCTGATTTGAAACACCTCCTGGACTCCTTGCCGGAGCCTGTGCTCCTGCTGGGTGACTTCAATTGTCGTCATTCTCTTTGGGGTGACGTTCTGACGAATACCCGGGGTCGCCTCCTTGAGCCGTTTCTCCTCTCTTCTTCCCTGTCTCTTCTGAATTCTGGTGAGCCCACTCATTTGGACTCTCGGACTCGCACCCTTTCTTGTCTTGATCTTTCTCTCTGCTCTTCTTCTCTTTACTTAGATTTCACGTGGCAGGTTCTTGATGACCTCCATGGAAGTGATCATTTCCCCATCCTTGTTTCCTTTTTCTCTTTTCGCCCTTCCCTCTCTTTCCCTAGGTGGCAGTTTGCTAAGGCAGACTGGACCCTATTTACCCTCAGTGCTGCTCTCCCTGACCTCTCCCTTCTGCCTCTCTCTCGCGCTCTCCTCCTTTTTCATGACACTGTCTTCAACGCTGCCCTCCGCTCTATTCCTCCCTCTTCCTCTCGGGGTCCACGGAAGTGCGTTCCCTGGTGGAATGCGGACTGTGCTCGGGCTGTCCGCTGTAAGCGTGCAGCCTGGAAGAGGCACCGCCGTAGGCAGACGACCGATTCTTTTCTTTTCTTTCGGAAAGCGAGTGCGGTGGCCCGTAGGGCCATCCGTACGGCTAAACGTGAATGTTGGGCATCTTATGTCTCATCAATTACGTCCGAGACCCCTCTGGCCCAGATCTGGAAGCGTATCCGCAAGATAGCGGGTAAGTTCGTTCCCGATGTTTCACCGGTCCTTCACCTCCATGATACTCTTGTAGCGGACCCGTTGCAGGTCGCTTCCGAACTGGGTTCCCATTTTTCTTCTGTTAGCTCTGGTCTTCATCTTCCCCAATCTTTCCTTCTTCGTAAACCTGTCCTTGAGTCTCGTCCTTTAGATTTCTGTACTCATCTTCAGCTTCCCTATAATGATCCCTTCTCTCTCTCTGAACTTCGGTCTGCGCTGGCCCTCTGCGGTTCTACGGCGGCGGGCTCCGATGGTATTCATTATGAGATGCTTCGCCATCTCCCTCCGAGCACGTCTCAGTATTTACTGAGTCTGTATAATCGGATCTGGGAGTCGTCGTCAGTCCCTGAGGACTGGCTCGATGCCGTTGTCCTCCCTGTTCGCAAACCGGGGTCTCTGGGTACTTCCCCTAAGGACTTTCGCCCTATTGCTCTCACAAGTTGTGTCTGCAAACTCTTTGAACGTATGGTTAACGTTCGTCTGATGTGGTTCCTGGAACACCATCACCTCCTCTCCCCTTCTCAATTTGGTTTCCGCAAGTGCCGCAGCACGACAGATGTCCTGGTGAACTTGGAGGTCTATATTCGTACTGCTTTTGCTGCGAAGACCTCCGTTGTTGCCGTCCTTTTTGGCCTAGAAAAGGCTTACGACACCACTTGGCGTTATCATATCCTATCTCAACTTCATTCTTATGGCCTTCGTGGTCATCTCCCTCTCTTTCTCCGCAGCTTCCTCTCTCGTCGTTCCTTTCGGGTGCGCCTTGGTACCGCTCTCTCTCCCTCTTTTCAGCAATACGAAGGTGTGCCCCAGGGTAGTGTTCTGAGCATTACTCTTTTTCTGGTTGCCCTCAATGGTCTTCTTTCCTCTCTTCCTTCTGGTGTCTTCTCCGCTCTCTATGTCGATGATCTTACCCTTTGTTGTCAGGGTGATGATTCGCCTCTCCTTCAACGCCGGCTTCAACTTGCAATTGATGCCGTGTCGTCTTGGGCCACAGGTCATGGCTTCAAGTTCTCTACTTCTAAGACTTGTGCCATGACTTTTACGCGGAAACGGGTTGTTCTTCGTCCCTCTTTGTCACTTTATGGTCATCCCCTTGAATACAAAGATTCCGCGAAGCTTTTGGGGTTATTCCTTGACACTCGTTTGTCTTGGTCTCCCCATATCTCTTATCTCCGTGTTGAGTGCTCTAAGGCCCTTACCCTCCTTCGGGTCTTGTCCCATACTTCTTGGGGGGCAGATAGGCGCACTCTCCTTGCTTTACATTCCTCTCTCGTCCTGTCTAAGCTCGATTATGGTTGCCCTGCTTACTCGTCTGCTTCTCCTTCTACTCTTCGCCGTCTTGTTGCTTTGCACCATACTGGGTTGCGCCTCAGTTCTGGTGCCTTTCGTTCGACTCCCATCCTTAGCTTGTATGTTGACACTGGCTTCCTGTCTCTCCAGGACCGCCGTGATCGCTACTGTCTTCGCTATCTTGCGCGGTCCTTGCAACATCCTTCCTCTCGCCTCTGTCGTGCTTTAACTTTTACCCCTCCTGCGGTTCCTGTTCCTCTTCACCACCTCCCTCTTTCTGTCCGGTTATCTCGCCTACAGGATTCTCTTTCCGTTCGTATTTCTGATGTTTCTCCTCGTGTTGTTCCTTCTTTGCCCCCGTGGAGGGTCCCTCTTCCGCGGTTTTGTACATCCTTGACTCGTATCACTAAAGCTTTTACCCCTCCTACGGTTCTAAAACGCCTTTTCCTCGAGCACTTTTCTTCTCACTCCCGCTCCGTTTCTGTCTTCACCGATGGGTCTAAGTCAGCGGACGGTGTTGGCTACTCTGTTGTTTTTCCTGATCGCACTTATATGTGTCGCTTGCCTCCGGAGACTAGCATCTTTACAGCGGAACTTTATGCTATTCTCTATGCTCTTCGTCTCCTGCTTTCTCGTTGTCAATCTTCCTTTGTGGTTGTTGTTGACTCTCGTAGTGCCCTCATGGCTCTCGGGTCCTTTAATCCGGTTCATCCAGTAGTTGTCGAGATCCAGCATTGGCTGTTTCTCGTTCACAGTAAATTTAAGTCGGTTGAGTTTTGTTGGGTTCCCAGCCATATTGGTGTGTCTTTAAATGAGCGTGCGGATGCTGCTGCCAAGGAAGCTGTCCGCTCTTGTCCCATCTCTCGCAAAGGCATTCCGTATTCCGACTTTTACCCGGTTATCCATTCCTCAGTCCTTACCCGTTGGCAGGCTTCTTGGTTGTCTGTTACTGGTAACAAGCTACGTACTCTTAAATGTTGTGTTTCCTCGTGGCCGTCCTCCTTCCACCGTAACCGGCGGTGGGAAACAGCTCTGGCGAGGTTGCGTATTGGCCATACTCGCTTAACCCATGGTCACTTGATGGAGCGCCGCCCTGCTCCTTATTGTCCTAGTTGCATTGTCCCTCTTACAGTCGTGCATGTCCTTCTTGAATGTCCTGACTTCCAGGAGAAGCGTGTGTCTTGCTTTCCGACCGCCCCTCGCGGTCACCTGTCCCTCGATAGAATTCTTGGTGACTCGGATACTTTTGATATCGTTTGCCTTATGCGTTTTTGTTCTCGTATTGGCATCCTTGGTGATATTTAGCGCCCTCTGATTATTTTGCGTATTTGATGGTGCTACATAGCCTTCCCGGTTTGGTGCCTTCTTTTGATAATTACTTACTTACTTTCCAGGCGATTAATGATGCATAAGCAACAGAGCTCCATTAAGGAACATATAATCTCTTCCCACAACAAGACCATCACCAGAGAAGTCTTAACAAAAAACACGGAAATCATCGATAGATACAGCGATAGCAGGCGGCTAGATATCTGCGAGGCACTACACATTAAGAAGTCAACACCAGCAATCAACACCCAATTAATACACAACTATATTCTACCCACTTCAAGATTCCACACCAATATAGAAGCATCAAGAAATATGGGCCAAAAGGCCCTTTGCAGTTACTTCTATTCTTCTTTTTAACTTACAAAATATTATACCCATTGTTTCGTGTTCTGTCGTGTGTTGAAAGTTTGTTTTCACCTCATCCAAAACTGTTGTAACATATCACCTCACCCAAATGCAGGTATAAAATCGAAGATGTTTAAAGCTGTGTTCAGTTATCAGTTGTGTGTGTGTAAACTAAAGTCTTTGAAAATGTAATAAGTTTTTTGAAACGTGCTCAAGTATCGCGTCAGACTAGAAATAAAAATGAATTTTGGAGAATTGATTTTTCAGTTACCATCAACTGTGAAGAAAAATATAAGAAACATTGAGAAAATTCGTGTTAGAATTATTAATCTTACTTTTTCGGTCATATTTAATAATATATATATATATATATATATATATATATATATATATATATATATATATATTAAATGTCTTTCCAGAGTGTCTTCGCCTGAGTGATACAATATTCAATAGATTGACTTACCATCGAAGGTGAAATAGAGAGCATGTCTTTGTCTGCAGCTAATTGCACACAGCAGTTCAAAGGATGCCGTGAAGTTAATCTGAGGATATCCACCTTCTGGTTGGCACTGTGTCACTACACCGATCAGAGAACTAGTGCTCGGAGCACTTGCACTGAGAGAGAGACACAGACAGGCCCACACAAACGCACAGCCTCCCACCTTGATCAGCCACACACCGTTGGTCATCACGAGAGAATCTGAGAAAATAATATTAATTCATGAACAATGCAGAGTACAAGCAGGTCAGAATTTTTTTTATTTAAAATCCTAAATTCTGATCATCTGAATTGCTGAACCTTTAAGGCTACATCAAAGCTACACCCGGCGTATGCTGGTATATAAATAGCCTCGCCTTTGGGAGAAAGACACTTGCACACTTCCTATTATCTTGGAGGACCACTGAACTGTGGGACTATCACGAGGAAACCTGTCCTCTTACAAATTACGTCTAAATTGGACCGTGTTTACATATGTCTGAAAATGGGTGCAATTTGAAAAAGAACCAAAAATTAAATAAATTTTGGATTTCTGTTTTCCAAAACAGTAACTTAAACTTCCTCTGGTAGGTTAGGAGGGCAGAAAATTAACTAAAGTTTCAAAACGTCATGAAAAACGTTAATTGAAAGTCTCCTTTCCTAACGTTACCGACTAAGCCGGATGACTCAAACAGAAAATGGGACAGTACGTCACTTTATGAGCCGATTTCATTTCAATTTATGTCCATTTTTGGCCATATAGCGTACACGAGCGAAAATCGACGTTATTTTTAAGAGGATGGGTTGCACGAGGAGCAAACAACCTTGTCCAATGGTTGTTACCTCTGTCAGGTTTGCTAGAACACAGTCCATCCTCATGTTTTCATTGTCTCCACCTTAAGTGGCCATAACGCAGGATATTAAAAGTTGTTCAATGTCAACAAAACTTTTTTGACTAGTTGTATATGAAAAGGCCTACAACTGTTCAAGTTTCAGTATCGCAGCCTAAATAGAAAGTGAGAAAAAAATAAACGAATTTTCAACATTTTCAAAAATTCATTACAACCGCAAGTTTCAAATTAAATAATTTCTATGACACTCATCTATCACATTAGCCTATAATAAAGGATTTGCCCAACCAGATTATCCGCAATATTTTTAATTTTATTAATGCAAGTATTCAAAGTTCCAAAAAAATTTATGCAAATATATCACGTTTAGAAATATTTATAAAATCAATAAATGAGCTTAGGAATAAACTATCTTTGATCAATTGTTGAAACATAAACACTTCATATAAGGTGTAAGTTTCAAGTGTTTTGAATAAAAAATGAAAGAGTGAAGTCACTTTTATGTTACTTTAAAAAAATTAAGTCTGCCACCTTTAGCTGAGGTTGACATCAATAAATTTCCTCTAAATTTGACACCTGTACAGATAGGCTTACGTGCAGTAAGGTGTATAAGTTTTATGCAAATCGCCCAATAAAAAATAAAAAAAAAATTATACAAAAATATATAAATTTTTGGAACAAAATTTTGAGGGGATAAAATAAACTATTAAAATCCTTTATTATTTGCTATTGTGACAGCTGAGAGTCATAAACATGATTTCAGTTGACACTTGTGTTTGATGTTTATTTTTGAACATATTAGAAAGTTTTATAGATAGTAAGGCTATGAACATCTTTATCCTCGATGTATCTTTAAGAGGAGAAAAAATCATTAGAATCGAATGGTTGGTCAATAGGGTATATGATAACAGAACTCGGAAGAAATAAATATTTTTTACGTTCTGTGTAAGCATATGCGAATGGGTAAGCCTCATTTAAATAAAACTTTCTGCGTTCTATAGTCAGGGTTGCGTGAAAGGAGGTGCGTCCTATATTTTCATAATCATAGCGAGATTCATAGTCAGACGTATTGGGTGGAAGTGAGAATATGTTTAGAGTTTAACGGTATGTCTTTAATGTTATCATTCTATCTTGCATTATGATTCTCAGTCAAGAAATTATAAGTCCCTCTCCTGATGTGAGAATTATTCCTCGTTTGGGCACATTCTGGACTAACATTGGAGGTACAACATGGCTTACAAAGTAAACCAGAGGGTACAATGATAATATATCAGGTTTGAGACATTTATGGTGCAGGGCAGAAAGCTGAATTTGAGAGGAAAACGATGAGAACTGAAGGATGTCTGAAGTAGTAGTGATGCCGAAGACGTCACCAATAGCAAAGAGGCAGAACCATGACATTCTAGGATGTGAGAATCGTTCATTGGCTGCAGCCTCACTTGTGAGTTAGAGGTCAGAGGTGATACATTTTGCCGTCATTCGGGTTTAAAGTAGAAATTCTACTTGCATGAGCCAAGACGAGGCCAGTAGTGGATAGTGAGAGAAAAACGAGCAGTAGAAGAGGCGGCAGCTGATGTGTCTTTGACATGTATGCTGGAGCAGCATACCAGCAGTTCCTTTTGGCGGCCATGCTGTAAAAGCCTGCGAGGGCTTCCGGTCCAGTGAGAGGACGAGGTGTCAGTTGTGCCAGGAAGTTGCTCACCTGTGTGAACAGGTGAACATAAGTCACATACACATAAGTCAAAGATGAGGTTGACAGAGGAGGCAGAGGGGCTTGAGGACAGCCCAGCGGGAAGAGAAGTCACATCGGCACCATTTTCGTTTAGCAGACGATGTGGCCTCACTGAAAACTAGAGATTCCTGTTTACTGTGATTAACTATAAGCTGTGGAGAGGAATTTACAGTGACTTTCAAAACTAATGTTTATAATGAGAACCAATTTATATAGGAGTTCTCGACTTTTTTTTGGTCTTTGCCAGAGAAGAGCAATAGATCCACACCCAACCGTGGACAAGATGCAAGTGACAGGATTCAAACAGTGAGCCTGAGGTAATGGGCTCGGTAGAGAGTTGCCAGATGCCACCAGAGGCAATAAAGGAAAGTGTCCAGACGACGCTGTATATTAAATATACTTGTGCATACTACATCTTTCTTGATAAGTATTATTTAGTTTATAAATGATTGCTGGATTGTGTACTAGTGCTGGGAGGTGAGCATGTTGAACAATAAGTAAGAAGGGTGGCATGAAGTACTTTATCACCACCACAATGTTAATGGAGGAATCCACCAAGATCCATCATGACAATCTCTTTGGTTGTTTTGTACTGCATGTGTGTATGTGTGACTGACTGAAGGTGAGAGATTCTGATTTTTCACCATATGTCAGTAGACATCGAACCGACATCCAAACAATCTATCGTAATTGTAGAGTAAAAAGCCTAGTGTGTTAGTGTCATTGATAACGTGATTGTAATATGCTGCTGTTATACTGAGGTCAAGCTATAATGTATTATATGATTGGAGGATCATTACATGAATGATTTTACTGAGCTTTATTATATCAGCTGTGGGATGCTGATACCAGTGTGAGGAGAGACTAATATTTTCTTGCATTGTAATAGGTGAACATAACTATATATATTCATGCTGTAGTTGTATAGCTGTTTATAATAAAAATATATATTTACTGAGCTGAGGCCTACCCTGATGTCGAGGGAATGCCTATCAGCATATGTGTGCTTCGGGATGTTTACCCTACGTTGTTAGGTAAGACTCTGTTGGAATATTGAAAGGTTCATTTGAGGTATTTACCCCATTTGGTACCTTTATATTCCTCATGTTTATTAAATGCTTATTTGTTTAGTCAGGTGTATTCTTTCTCACCACTGTAAAGCGATTATATATAAGAGAAGACAAATGCCCCGGCTACCACTGTGATACCTAAAGAGTTAAATGGGAATAATAATGAATTGAGGGGTAGGAGGAGGGACACCGAACTACATTAAGGGGGTGAGGACCACCTTGGGACTCAGCAGTGAATGTGAGCACATGACAACAAGTGAGTGCTGAGTTAATACCCAACATATTTATTGTAGCCTCTTTCTCCTGAAACACAAGGTATTATAGGGCGACATCCTACAGGTGTTGTAGACACAACAAATGTCAGTAGAGGTTGCAGCTTTGGTACTATTTGTTTTTTATTATTATTATTACCATAACAATAAACTGAGATACAGTATAACAGGATGTCCTTAATGGTATGATCTTATCTTGTGTGTAAGCAGTTTTTGTTGAGTCTGCCACTTGGTGGGGTGGAGCAGTACATGCTCCACGTGGGCTGATGGGGACACTGCTGCAGCCATCTTTCTCCATATGCCAGCACTCCACACACAGCCCGTCAGCCTAAGGTTTCCCCAACGTCACGAAACTGTCATAATCAAGTGCCCTTATCCTAACCTTCTAGAGGACGTAAAACAGAAAACGGGACAATATGGTAGTTTCGCGAGCTGCTTCCATTTTCTATTGTAATGATTTTTTGGCCTCTGGTAAAATATGTACATGGTAAGTACATGAAGAGCAAGCATGTCATAATGCATCCACAGTAACCAACCCACTCATCTCATTCCATCGTAATCCTAATTCAAAACAATCCTCTCCTGCTGTGAGTACCAGTGCCTACTGCCCGCCTCTGCTTGACGTAAGTTTCGGCTACAACATTTCCCCCATACCATTCTCAATCAACCATGTCTTTCAAAAGCAAGGTTGTGCAGGGAAAAAAGAACAACAAATCTCCAAACAAGACACCCATCATGTTTCGCCCGTGACCTCAGGGGTCCGTGGCAGCAGCGCTGTTCTCCCCTCTACTTCACCACAGAGCCAGCGGGTGCAGCCTCTCAATCATCTTCATATTCCTTGCTAGAATCCCAATTCTCGCCATTGAAGCGAGTTGCTGGTCTCTCACGAGATTTCCTCAACTGGGCCGAGAATTCGTGGTTCAAAAATTGTGTCAAGTCATTGAGCCTCAAAATACGATCATTCAGGCCTTCAAATTGACGATCAAGCAAACCATGCGAACCTACATCAACAACAACAAGAAATAACCCTTCTCTGCGAGGATGTTAGAGCTTGTCAGGCCAACCAAGAGCAACTTCTGCATGACATAAAAGATCTCCGTGAGAAAAATATGCGTCCGAAAACTAATGAATCCATAAAAAACAAGAGGAAGCTCTCAACAAAATGAATGTATGTATCAATATTTTAACCCCTCAACATTCTATATTCCAGAATAAACAAGAGCAGGAAAAGTTGCTGGACTCTGTTATTGTGTCACTCTCAGACTTCCCAGCGGAAAGTGAAGGTGAGAAGTGTATTCACATTGTAATAGCTTTCATAAAAGACCACTTTCTCGTTGAGGTCAACAAATCTGACATAACTGCTGCCTACAGAGTAGGTAAAATAATCCATCAAGTCAAAACCAGATAAAAATTCGCCTCTAGCTAGTTACCCAGTCAATTAAATCTGATCTGATCCAGTCAGCAGTATCCTCACAAAAAGGGATTTACATCAACGAGTGCTTGACTAGAAACGGACAGAAACTCTTCTATCGTCTGCGTCAAATCCGGAATCAAAACCGAGGTGTGATACATCAGTGCTTTGTTAGAGATGTCATAATAAAAGTGAGGAAAACTTCTGCAGATAAAATGTTTACAATTGCAAATGAGGATAACCTAAACACATTCCTCACCAAATGTGGTTTGTCTCACCCAGTGTGGTTTGTCTGTTTAACCCCTATCAGTGCCTCATCATAATTAATCCCCTTGTCACCAAGTGCTGGCTAAGTAACCTAGGTTTCTTTGTTACTCAGTTATGTTTAAATTAAATTGGAAATTGTTATATGTTAATTATTTATTGGAATTAATTGATTGAGTCCATTTTTATTTTCTTAGGTTCACTTTAATTATAGGATCGTAAACAACTTAATTTTAGTTATTTATCGCTAAAATTATTTTGTCTTTATGATTATTATTTAACTTATATTTCTTTGTTTTCTATATTTACTGTACCTAGGTTGCTTAGCCTCTCCATACTCCCTTGCTCCACTGTACCCCTGGCTTTGCCTGTGTCTCCAAGTGCAATTTATTACTTTTAGTATACCTGAGAGTACTTTAAAGCAATCTACCTCATTTTTTGTATAGTTTTGTATATTTTTTTATATCTAAATCTTTATACCTAAGAGCAATCTAGCTCATTTTTTGTATAGTTTTGTATATTTTTTTATATCTAGATTTTTTTTCTTTTTGGCATTTTTCTGTCAAATAGCCCTTTTGTGCAAACTAGTATAGGCCCAGAACTAAACCTCTTATCTAGTATCTATGACAATCATCACTTTAATTATCAAAATTGCAGGTATTATACTGCACATGATGTAAACAATGTTTTAACACATAATCACAATGTTTCTCTAATGAACTTGAATGTAATATCTCTAAGCAAACACTTTAATGATGTTAGTGCCCTAATTCAATCAACTGTCAACAAATTCTCTTTTGTCGTGCTTACTGAAACGTGGTTAAAAGAGGATACTACACAACTCCTCTACATACCAAACTACTCAGCAATTCACAACTGTCGTCCTATTCAGAGAAGTCGTGGTACTTCTCTTTACTACCACCAAGAACTGACATGCTTAAAAGTAATTAAAACTAGAGGCCCCCCGTGGAGAGTATATCTTTGCCTGTTTCAGAGTCAAGGATGGCGAGGCTTCTGACTGTGGGAGCAGTCTACATAATTCCTAACATTGATATGCCTGAATTCAACTCTAACCTTAGAAATCTTGTACTAAAGAACAGACTGAACAAAAACTACTTAATAATTTCTGGGGACTATAATATTGACCTCTACGAACCTGATAACCCTCCTGATACTAGTCTCCCCAACTGTATGAATTCCTACTTCCACGTACCCTTAATCACTAGACCTACTAGAATCACTGATAGTAATACCTGTATCCTTGACCACATCTGGACTAACATAACCTCTCCGCTTACTTTAGGGATAATCATTGATAGGACCACAGACAATTACCCCCATATTTCTCCTAACCAACTTTAACAAACCACCTCTAGATACAAGGAAGATAAACTTTAGGCTGCACAACAAAACTTCTATAGCTAATTTTATTGCTGCTGCTGCTAATATCAACTGGGTGATCGAATTAGGTAACATATGGAACATCAACCTAGCAGTGCAAACATTTCTTCAGAAAACTCCCAGCCTCTATAACACCCACTGTCCTATGCAAACGAAACAAGTCAAACTAAAAGGCCAAACAATCCATGGCTTACAAAGGGAATACTTAAAAAAAAATGTTTCTCATAAAAAAATGACCTATAGAAGAACTAATGGTTGGGAGCCATCTCCAAAGAATTTAAAAAAAATTACTCATGGAACACATGGAACACTCTTTCCCAAATATTGAGATCAAAAAATATTTTAAATAAAAAACCAATACTCCTATCCAATAATGATGGTGTCCTTTCAGCCTCTGAGACCTCTTTTGAATTCAATAGGTTCTTCTCTTCCATTGGGACATCCCTTTCTAATGATATTCCACCCTCCCGTTCAAATGTCAAGGATTACATGGCAGGTAACTATCCAGAGTCTCTATACCTAATGCCTGCTAACTCCACTGATGTTAATGAGATAATCCTTTCCCTTAAAACAAAATCTAGTACCCTTGCTGAGATACCAACTCTAATTTTCAAAAAAGCCTCCAGATTTCTAGCCCCCTGCCATTGCATTGCTCTATAACAAGTCACTTGATCTATAAACCTGTCCAGATATTCTAAAAAAAAAAAAATCGAGAGTAACCCCAGTCAATAAATGTGGTGATCTCACTGATGTCAACAACTTCAGACCTATATCAATTCTGTCAAACTTGTCCAAAAATTTGAAATTTGGCTAGATTACTTTGTAGATTACTAATCTACAAGCAGCTTTACTCTTATCTAGCCAAACACAATATACTTATCTCTTGCCAATATAGCTTCAGACCCAAAAGAAGCACTAACGATGCACTTATTATTATGATTAACTTGATACATGCAGCTCTTGATAAAATGAGTTCCCTGTTGGGTTATTTGTTGACCCACGTAAGGCTTTTGACCCTGTCAACCATCAAAACCTTCTTATTAAATTACATCATTATGGAGTTAGAGGTCACTCCTTCCAATATCTTCAGTCTTACCTTACTGACAGGTTCCAGTATGTTTCTGTGAATAATTCCGTTTCTCCCACCCTAGCCATCAACAGTGGTGTTCCTCAGAGCAGCATACTTGGCCCTCTCCTCTTTCTCATCTACATTAATGACGTTCCAAATGCCTCTCTACATCTCAAACCTATTATATTTGCTGATGACACAACCTTCATTTTCTCAAGTCCTGACTTTCTTGTTCTAAATGTCACAGTGAATACTGAACAAAATAAAGTTCATCTTTGGCTAACTGCAAACAAACTCACCGTTAACATTGACAGAACTTTCTATATTTTGTTTGACAATAAATATTCAAATCAAATTAATCGAAGAATAAACAATATTCAAATTAGTAATAAAGTAGATGACAAGTTCCTTGGGGTTCTCATCGATAAGAAGCTGAATTTCCAGGGGGCATATTTTAAATATATCAAAAAAAGTTTCTAAAACTGTTGGCATTCTTTCTAAGATCAGATATTATGTACCTCGCCCTGCCCTGGTGACGCTCTATTACTCTCTCATCTATCCTTATCTCAATTATGGTATTTGTGCTTGGGGTTCTACTACACAAAATCATTTACGTCCTCTAATCACCCAACACAAAGCTGCTATTAGAACAATATCTAACTCTGGCCCCAGACAGCACTCGGTACCCTTACTCAAATCTTTGAATATGTTATATATTAAGTCACTGCACATCCTCTCATATGTGCTCTATATACTTAAAACTCTGAACTGCAATGTCAATCCTGAACTTAAAAGCTTCCTCGAAGGTTGCAACAGAACCCATGAGCATTAATCTAGAAACAAATACCTATTTGATATTCTAAGAGTGCGACTTAACCAAACAAGAAATGCTCTACAAATAAAGGGACCCAGAATGTGGAATGACCTCCTCAATCATGTCAAAATCTCTCAACCAGTTTAAGAGGAAAACTAAGTACTATCTAATTATCTCCATGTAACCTACCTTACCCCCAAAATGTCAACCTATGTCTTGCTATTTTAATCAATACTATTTGTTAACCAATGTGTACAATTGCTGATTTCTGCCATGTCCCCCCCCCATCTGTTTTTCTTTTTTTATTTCTGTTTGCAACAATATTTATACTTACATCCCAATTACTATTAAGTTTTAGTCTAAGTGTTTTTTCCCCCACACCTTGCCCGAAACAATATGTGTATTAGAGGCTTTAGGTATTGTATGTAACAGCTCTATCTATAAATCCAACATTATGTTTGTAACTCTTCATCTATGTATGTACTTTTCCTAAATAACAAAATTAATTTAATTTAATTAAATTTAGCATGCGTCAAAATGCGACGCCCTTTACAAGGACGCGTTGTTCACCTCCCTCAAAACACCATTTACATAAACATGCAGACATCAGTTGGCAAAGGTTTCAGCCAGTTCCAGATTACTAGTCAATTATTTTGGGTTGGTGAGAGCGCACAGGAGAGCACACCAATGAAGATAATAAAAACAACATTGTGCATGTACTTGTGAAAAGGTGTACATAAACATGCACTTACAATAATATATCCACATGCTTGTATGAATGTGAAAATATATGTATGAGATGATGAACATGTACTAATGAGATGATGTAGATTTACTTATAAGGCGATGTAAATTGGTGTGATGGTGATGTGCATGTGCCAAGGCACCCAAACTATGGCAGGACAGAAATTGGAAGACAAATGTAGGACCTCTGTGTCTAACAATTCTTATGCTATTGATGACTTTAATTTATGTCCAATAAACTGGACTAACAAATTAGGGAATGATGAAGTAGAAAATTTTTAGAATATGTTGGAGCCAACCAAATAAATAACGTAGTGTTAATACTGCAAACATAGTATTAGTAGACTTAGTGTTAGCAAATAGGGGGACACAAATAAATAATAGCGAAATAGGAAATCAGACAGGGAACAACGATCACAAGAAAGTCTTTTTTACTGTGCATGGAAAAGTTGTGTGAGAACACTCTGACAAGACGCCTGATTCCCTAAAGAGGATTTTCAGAAATTAAATGTTTTTTGGGGAAGGGTTGACTAGGGGACCTAAACATGGGAGGTGGGCTTGTTTGGGATGGGTGACTGAGGGGACCTAAACATGGGGGGGGGGGGGGGAGCTGGTTGGAGATGGGTGACTGAGTGGACCTAAACATGGGGGGGGGGGTGTATGGTTGGGGATGGGTGAGTGAGTGGACCTAAACATGGGGGGTGCTGGTTAGGGATGTGATGTGGTCTAGAGGTGTGTGACGTGACAAAGGATTACATTGATATTACCAATTATACCTGATTTTTTTTGCAAATACTATGAACGAAGATTGGACTAAACTGATAAGGCTGAATAAAAGAAAAAGAGAAGAATACAAATTTATTAGGAATCAAAACCAAATCCTACTTGTTTTTTACATATATAAAACTATTTCAGAGAGATTTTCTGTTTAAAATAGAGACAGGTCCGGTAACTTATAATGATAAACAAACGGAATGATCTTTTAATAAATGCTTTGACTTCGTATTTACTCGAGAAGAACTTTATTTTATGCTTGCAGCTGAAGAAATCTATGTAGGTGTTTAAGAGGACAAGTTGACTAGCTTAGTGATTATCAGGGAGGAAATTAATAAGGAAATAGAGAAATTTAAACAAATAAGCAACTCCCCAGGGCTATACGAGGTATTTTTCAGTGTACAATAAGAATAAAAATGACTTAATGCATTGTTTGAATCAAGCAGAGTTCTGAAGTCGCGGAGGGTTGCTAGGGCTAAAAAATGTAGGGGTCCGGAACTTTATAATGATGAAAAGTGGTACCAGACATCAGATGAATTATGTTCGAATTGCGAAGTCTTGAAAAAGACCTGCGAGTCATGATCAGTAGGGGCCAGATTCACGAAGCAGTTTCGTAAGCACATCTTGTCTCATTCTTTGGCGGCTTTGATTACATTTATTAAAGAGTTAGTGAACTCCGAAGCACCAGGAGACTGTTTATAACAATAACAACAGTTGATTGGGAAGTTTTCATGCCTGTAAACTGTTCAGTAAATGTAACCAAAGCCGTCAATGATTGAGGAAAGATGTACACGTTCGAAAGTTCTTACGTAACTGCTTCGTGAATCTGGCCCTAGAATTCTAAGTTAAAAGATATCAGAGCAAAAATGTACAGAAAAAGGAAAAAAAGAAAGGTGGGATTTTTATGGAAACAATAGTAATACAATAATTAAAGTCATTCTTCAGGGTTACATTGGCTCTGATAAGGCTTAATGTCGCTTAACTATAAGCCTCAGTGGGGAGTTATAGTTAAATGCCCAACTGATGGTAGGCTTATTTAACAAAATTTAATTGTTACTAAATTTTGGTCGCTATTCTATAAAATAAACATATTTTCACCTTAACGCATTTATAGATGGGTGACAAAGTTAATTCCAGGAATAAGAAACCTTCCCTGTAAAGAGACATTAGAAAGCTCAAATTACGTTTTCTCGGAAGGTGAGGCTGTTTATTTCATATTTATATAAGAACCCATACCCATCCAATGGGCAGTAGTGGTATAGGTTACAGAGGCACTTAATGGGTTCAGGGACTGAACCCATAATGAACTGAACTAAACCCCAAAATTCAGAGACTGAACTTTTGGGGTTCAGTCCCAGGGACAGGGACTGAACCTCAAAATGCATTTAGCTAAACAAGTTATAGTCCTATGAGTGGGTGATATTGTTGAAGTATGACACTGATTGAAAGAGTGAAAAAATGAAAAAAATTAAAATCACAATAAGGTGCTGAATTTAATAAAACTAATTTTAGGCTGTGTGATGCAATGGAATCCGTGTTCATGATCACTACAGGCCCATGTCTTATCTACTGGTCCTTGGTGGGCAGAAAATAATCTCAACCACTCAGACCAGATACATGGTATCATTTGGGAGATGAAATACTTCAAGAGTCAGAGAGAGAAAGACCTGGGGGTTGATATCACGCCAAACCAGTCCCCTGAAGCCCATATCAAGAGGATAACATCAGCAGCATATGCCAGATTGGCCAACATAAGAACGGCCTTTACAAACTTGTGTAAGGAATCTTTCAGAACTTTATATACCACATATGTCAGACCAATCGTGGAGTATGCGGCTTCAGCAGGGAGTCCAAAGGTAGTCAAGCGTAAGGCTACACTGGAAAAGGTCCAAAGGTTTGCCACCAGACTAGTACCCGAACTGAGGGGTATGAGCTACGAGGAGAGACTACGGGAATTTAACCTCACGTCACTGGGAGACAGAAGAGTTAGTGGGGAAATGATCACCACATGCAAGATTCTCAGAGGAATTGAAAGGGTAGATAAAGACAGACTATTTAACACAAGGAGCACACGCACTAGGGGACACAGTTGAAAATTGAGTGCCCAAATGAGCCATAGAGACGTTAGAAAGATTTTTTCAGTGTCAGAGTAGTAGACAAATGGAATGCATTTGGAAGTGATGTGGTGGAGGCTGACTCCATACACAGCTTCAAGTGCAGATATAATAAAGCCCAAGAGGCTCAGGAATCGGTACACCTGTTGATTGACTGTTAAGAGGCGGAACCAAAGAACCAGAGCCAGAGGAACCTGTACATTAGTTGATTGACAGTTGAAAGGTGGGACGCTCTCCCGCCAGTGGAGAGCGTCCTCTGGCAAAGTCAGAGCTCAAAGAGCCAGAGCTCAACCCCCGCAAGGACAACTAGATAAGTACAACTAGGTAAGTACTTACAGTACAATCCAAGTTCAACGAGAGACCAGCCATAATCAGGTGTCACTAGTGATATTCTCTATCTCCCGCCCATGTCTTCTGAGATTTTTCATGGCCTTTTTCTTTGTCGTCTGAAAATTTGCAATATTGCTGTTCGGTTCGGTGTCTAAATCGTTTATTGTTATGACAATAAAGGTCCCCAAACAGTTGCACTCCGCTCTCAACGGTTTCCTAGCCACACTTAAATCGATTTATACTAACTTTCTGCTTTATTTGTAATTACTATGCCCCAATCTATCTTTAGGCACAATTTTAAAGGAGAAGGGACCTTCTCTCGCTTCATGCAATTCGGCGTTCAATCCCCGACCGTCCAAGTTGTTGGGCACGATTCCTTCCCCTCGTCCCATTCCAAATCCATATCCTGGCCCCTCCACAGTGCTATATAGTCGTAAAGACTTGGCGTTTTCCCCTGATAATCACCTAACCTCACATCCATCAATGTGGTGTTTGTGCCATGGTGCAGTAGAACGAGCTCTTTTGTGGTGCTGTAATGTAGATGTGCAGGTGATATGGTGTAGTGCTGTAGTGAGTGATAGTGCTTTCGGGGGTTTATTGTTGTGGTGTGTTATTGTGGTGGTGTGGTGTCGTGTGATGTGACATTGTGGTGCTGGTGCTGTGGTGTATTACTATGGAGCAGTCATGTGGTGCTGTGATGTACCGAAGTGATGTTGATATGGTGTGGTGAGTGGTAGTGTGGTGGTGTGACGTGGTTTAGTGCTGTGGCATGTGGTGGTGGTAGGGTTTGGTGATGTCGGGAATTCTGACACCAATTACTAACACTTAACATGATATGGGAAGACATATTTACTGTTTCATGTTAAGAAAAATACTAACCATAAAATGGCTTAGTTACCCATACAAAAATATTAGAATAAGATCTTCCCATGTCACCTACTTCCTATTTACATATAAAATGTATACCAAATAATCTTTAAAACGCCATTCTGGGAATCAGACTAATTAAAAAAAGAGTTTCCCAAGACTAGACATAATTCAATAATAAATAAAATAATCTCCTCAGTCCGTTTGTCCATAAATGGGTGGAATTTGAACCGACCATGCGACGAGTCGCTCTAAGGGAGACGAAGGAGACGCCATTAATAACACAGTCTTGCTCAACCAACTCACTTACACAAGCAACTCAGAAAAACTTCCCCTCAAGTGGCCGTGTTGAGAGACGCAAGAGTCACCGATCATCAGCCCGACTTCGCTAGCCATCAGTAAGTGTTCTATATCTGATTAACTTCACAAACAGTGCATACTTGGCCATTTATGCATATTTATGTTGATTGGTTAGATTGTGGGGGCAAGCCACCTGGAATAGGTCAGCTTCAATTAATCGTACAGATAGCCTTCCTCTTGACATATTTACCATATCTGTGTTACTGTTTTTTTTTTCTTTAATACTAGCTGTACCCGGCCATGCGTTGCTGTGGCTCGGAAACACATGTGCATTGCCGAGCCACCACAACCTTCCCCAGTCCTCCCCACTATTTCTCCCCTCCCCTGTCCTTTTGTCCTCCCAACCATTCCTCACTCCCCCGTTCCTTCGTCCTCCCAACTATTCCCATCTTCCCCGTCCCTTCGTCCTACCCACCATTCACCCCCCGTCCCCCATTCCTTTATCCTCCTCACCATCCCCCACTCCAGCGTCTCCTCGTCCTCCTAGCCATTCCCCACTCCATTGTCCCCTCGTCCATCCCACCATCTCCCACTTCCCAGTCCCCTCGTCCTCCCTACCATTTACATCCCCTCGTCCTCCCTACCATAAAATAAATAAAAATCTATGAAAATTCAATTTATCAATGCAATCGGGAACATTGAAATGGAATCGCAACAAATTTAGTATAAGGTGTTTTACTATTATGTGCAATAGATGGCACTGTTTAAAAAAAATCATGTTTTTTCTTATCAATGGTGAGACTATATATAGTAGGTATATAAAAACATGCACGATTTCGAATGCAACGTTGTATCAAAATTTCAAAGCAATCGATAAAGAACTTTCGGAGATTACTTCGTGTGTTGCTTTTACGTCCAACAGATGGCACTGTTTTTTTTTTAAATAACATGTTTTTTTCATGTCACAGGAGTGGCATGTATATAATAGGCATTTAAAAACACGCGCCTATTTGAGTGTGACGTTGTGTCAAAATTTCAAAACAATCGGTAATGAGGTTTCGAAGATTTCCCTCACATGAAAAACCCAGTTAAAAAAAAAAAAGTTTTTTTCCCATCACAGACGTGACATCTATTTAGTATGTATATTAAAACCTGCTTGAATGCAAATGGAATGTTGCGTGAAATTTTGAATGCAATTGGTAAAGAACTTTCGGAGATTAACGATTTTGAACAAACGAGCATTTACACTTTTTATTTATATACTAGCTGTACCCAACCATGAGCTACTGTACCCCAGCAAGCCACAGCAACTTTCCCCTGTCTCCCAGTGCTCCTCACCATTGCCTGCTCCCCCATCCCCTCGTCCTCCCAACTATTCCTCACTCCACAGTCCGCAGATCATACCAACCATTCCCCACTCCCCATGTCCCTTCATCCTCACCACCATTCCCCCTTGTTTCCCGGCCCTTTGCCCTCCCCTCGATCCCCCACTCCACCTTTCCCCTCAACCTTCCCACCATCTCCCACTCCCTCGTCCTCCCTACCATTCCCCCCTTTCCTGTCCCCGTGTCCTCCCCACCATCCCCAACACCCTTGTCCCCTCATCCTCCCCACAATTACCTCCTCATCTGTCCCCTCGTCCTACCCACAATCCCCCACTCCAAACCCCTCGTATTCCCCACTCCCTCGTCCGATGCATTCCCAAATGATCTGATGTTCCCATCAGAAAATTGGGAACATCAAATGATCTGATGTTCCCATCAGAAAAATGGGAACATCAAATGATCTGAGGTTTCCATCACTGAAATAAATGAAAAACAGTTAAAAAAACGAAATGAAAAACAAATATTAAAATAAACTACACTCACGAAATGAATGGTATGGTAAACAACACAGCTCAATTCCAATGCAATGTCACACAAAATAATTAAATCAAAATGAAAATAAATCGAAATCTATGAAAATTCAATTTGTTAATGCAATTAGAAACATTGAAATCGAATTGTAACTTATTTAGCATTGCGTGTGTTGTTTCTACCTGCAACAGATGGCGCTGTCTTTACAAACAAACAAGTTTTTTCCTGTCACAGGTGAGGTACGTATATAGTAGGTATATAAAAAACACGCTCCAATTCGATTGCAACTTTGTGTCAAAATCTCAAAGCAATCGGTAAAGAGGTTTCGAAGATTTCCCTCACATGAAAAAGGGAGGACGAAGCTGACAACCCGTTCTCGAAAATTTAATAAGTCAATATTGACTTATTAAATATGTGCATAGGTGACATACTTAACATAATAGATACCCTTAAAAAGATTCATAGAAAACACCGACCTTACCTAACCTTGTTAGTATCTTAAGATAAGCATCTTATTGCTTCGTAATTACAATTATTACCTAACCTATAATAGGTATAGGTTAAGTAATAATTGTAATTACGAAGCAATAAGATGCTTATCTTAAGATACTAACAAGGTTAGGTAAGGTCGGTGTTTTCTATGAATCTTTTTAGGGGTATCTATTATGTTTAGTATATCACCTATGCACGTAGTTAATAAGTCAATATTGACTTTACGAATTTGCGAGAACGGGTTGAAGCTGACCTATTCCAGGTGGCTTGCCCCCACAATCTAACCAATCAACATAAATATACATAAATGGCCAAGTATGCACTGTTTGTGAAGTTAATCAGATATAGAACACTTACTGATGGCTAGCGAAGTCGGGCTGATGATCGGTGACTCTTGCGTCTCTCAACACTGTCACTTGAGGGGAAGTTTTTCTGGGTTGCTTGTGTAAGCGAGTTGGTTGAGCAAGACTTTGTTATTACTGGCGTCTCCTTCATCTCCATTAAAACGACTCGTCGCATGATCGATTCAAATTCCACCCGTTTATGGACAAACGGACTGAGGAGATTATTTTATTTATTATTGAATTATGTCTAGTCTTAGTAAACTTTTTTTTTAGTTATTCCTTTGCCCAGAATGGCGTTTTAAGAATATTTGGTATTCATTTTATAGGTAAATAGAAATTAGGTGACGTGGGAAGATCTCATTCTAATTTTTTTTGTATGGGTAACTATGCCATTTTATGGTTAGTATTTTCTTAACATGAAACAGAAATTATATCTTCGCATATTTATTTATTTATGTATTTACTTATTTATTTACAAGAAGTTACATTGGGGTTAACAAAGAATATAGAAAATAAGTTGAATTAACATTTTTGTAAAGCCACTAGCACGCATAGCGTTTCGGGCAAAATATCATGTTAAGTGTTGGTAATTGGTGTCAGAATTCCCGACAACACCAAACCCAACCACCACCACACCACAGCACCACACTGCACCATAATACCACCACATCACAGCACCACACGACACTACCCCACACCACCACCACATCACAGCACCACACCAAACAGCACCACACAATAAATCCACCACATCAAAGCACCACACAACACCATAGCACCACCCCATCAGAGCGTCATACCACCATCACATCACAGCACCCCACCAAATAACCACATCAACTGAGTTTCTTTCACTCTGATGCTCCTGTTATCTAGCAGTAAATAGGTAACTACGAGTTAGACAGCTGTTACAGGCTGCTTCCTGTGTGTGTGTGTGTGTGTGTGTGTGTGTGTGTGTGTGTGTGTGTGTGTGTGTGTGTGTGTGTGTACTCACCTAATTGTGCTTGCGGGGGTTGAGCTCTGGCTCTTTGGTCCAAGTGTGTGTGTGTGTGTGTGTGTGTGTGTGTGTGTGAGTGGAGAAAAAATAATAGTTAGAAGTTAGTAACAGTTGATTGACAGTTGAGTGGCGGGCCAAAAGAACCGTGCTCAACCCCCGCAAGCACAACTAGGTGAATACATCACAGCACCACACCACACCATAACACCACCACATCTAAGCATCACACAACTTCATACCACCCCCACATCACAGCACCATAAAATACCATCTTCATATCACACCACACCATACCACCACCACAAGCAACAGCACAAGACCGTGTCACACCACCACACTACCACTCACCACACCATATCACCATCACTTCAGTACATCACAGCACCACATGACTGCTCCATAGCAATACACCACAGCACCAGCACCACAATGTCACATCACACGACACCACACCACCTCACCACAATAACACATCACAACATTACACACCAAAACATTACACACCACAACATTACACACCACAACATTAAACCCCCGAAAGCACTATCACTCACTACAGCACTACACCATATCACCACCACACCATATCACCAGCACATCTACATTACAGCACCACAAAACAGCTCCTTCTACTACACCACGGCACACACACCGGATGGAGAAGATCGTGAAAAAAAGATTGGTAGCACATCTGGAAAGAAGGGACTTTATAAAACACACACACGCATGGGTTCAGAGATGGCAAATCGTGTATCACAGGTTTAATAAAGCAACCATCGAGCATTAGGCAAGAATGAGAAGGATGTTCACAATGCATTTTTTTGGACAGTCAGCAAGCTTTTGATTAAGTTCCCCATAAGAGACTTGCGTAAGTTGGAGAAACAAGCTGGAGAAAGTGGCAAGGTGTTCCAATGGATAAGGGAGTACCTAAACAACAGGGAACAGTGAGTTACTGTGAGGATTGAGACCTGAGAATGGTATGATGTTACCTGCGGAGTCTCATAGGCCTCTATACTTGGAATATTCCTGGTTCTGATGTATGTAAACGATCTTCCAGAGGGTATATACTCGTGCCTCTCAATGTTTGCTGATTCAAAAATTCTGAGAAGAATCAAGACAGATGAAGATGGACAGAGACTATTGGTTGACCTGGACAAAATGGAGGAATGGTCTAGAAAATGACTACTAAAGTTTAACTTAGGTAAGTGTAAAGTAATGCCATTAGGCGAAAGGAGCAGGAGGCTAAAAACAAGGTACCGTCTGGGAGGTGAAATCCTGCAAGAGTCAACTAGAGAGAACGATCTGGAGACTGATCACATCGGACTTGTCCGAAAGAGGCCCACATCAAAAGGATATCATCAGCGGCATATGATATATTGGCCAACATAAAAACTGCTTTCAGAAACTTGTGTAAGGAATCAGTCAAAACCTTGTATACCACGTATGTCAGACTAATCCTGAGTACGCAGTTTTAGTCTGGAATCCATACCTAGTTAAATACACGACAGCTTTAGAGAAGATTCAGAGGTATGCCAACAGATTAGTCCCAGACTGAGTTAAGAGGAAAGGTAACAGGAACTAAACCTCACGTCCTTAGAAGACAGAATAGTTAGGGGAGACATGATCACCACCTTCAAAATTCTCCGAGGAATTCTGACAGGATGGACAAAGAAAAACTATTTAGCATGGGTGGAACACCAACATGGGGGACACAGGTGGAAACTGCCCAAATAAGCCACAGTGACATTAGAAAAAAATTCAATGTCAGGATAGTTAACAATTGGATTGCATTATGCAGTGATGGGGTGAAGGCAGACTCCATACAGAGTTTAAAATGTAGATACGATAGAGCCCAATAGGCTTAGGAATCTGTACACAAGTTGATTGACAGTTGAGAGACGGGACCAAAAAGTCGAAGCTCAACCCATGTAAGCACAACTAGGTGAGTACAGGGATCCGTATTAGGACCCATTTTTTTCTAATAAACGTAAATGATCTTCCAGAGGGTATAGACTCATTCCTCTCAATGTTTGCTAATGATACTAAAGTTATGATAAGGGTTATCTTTTAAGACACTAAAGGATTTATCTAAAAGATTCTCTGAAGTTTGTATAGCAGGGCAAGCAAAGTAAAGTCCTCAAGGGTTCTATCAGTCATACGAAACAAATCTGAAGGAAAGGACATGGTTATTAAAAATTAAAGCAGGTCAGATATCTGAAAATAAAACAAAGTTAGTAGTTTAATAAATACGTGCTCTGTCACTATTTACTGGAGAATAACTAAACATCATACATTAAAGCTGAGCAAATCTTGAGAAAATATGGTTTGATAAGGTGGTGAGGAGGAAAAAGTTGAATAGATTTGTGGTTAACAGGGAGGAAGTTATTAAACAAATAGACTAATTAAAGAGAAGTCCTCACAGCCAGATGAGGTGTTTGCCAGGGTGTGTGACGAATATAAAGAACCCCTTGGTGTATGTACCCTTGTATTGCATCTGTATAAATAAAAATGGAAATGTTCGTTTGTTCAAAATCGCCAATCTCCGAAAGTACTTCAGCGATTGCTTTGAAATTTTTACACTACGTTCCATTCGCATCCGAGCAGGTTTTTATATACATACTATATAGATGTCATGTCCGTGACGGTAAAAAAACATGCTTTTTCTGAAAAACTGTGTTTTTCATGTGTTTTTCATGTGAGGGAAACCTTCGAAACCTCTTTACCGATTGCTTTGAAATTTTGACACAACGTTGCATACGAATAGGCGCATCTTTTTATACATCTACTATATACATGCCACTCCTGTGACAGGAAAATACAGTTTTTTTTTTTAAACAGTGCCATCTGTTTGATGTAAGGGCAACACACTCTGTAATCTCTGAAAGTTCCTCACCAATTTCATTGAAATTTTGATACAACGTTGCATTCGAATAGGCGCGTCTTTTTAAATACCTATAATGTAGATGCCACCTCTGTGACAGGTAAAAACATGCTTTTTGAAAAACAGCGCCATCTGTTGCACATAATGGCAACATGCATGCTATACTAAATATGTCACGAATTCCATTTCAGTGTTTCCGATTGCATTGATAAATTTTATTTTCATAGATTTCGATTTATTTAATTTTTTATTGAATTATTTTGTGTGACACTTTGTTGGAATTGAGTTGAGTTGTTTACCATACAATTTAGTTTGTAAATATAAGTAAAGATGCCCCACCTGTAACAGGTATAAATATGCTTTTCTTGAAAAACGGCGCCTTCTGTTGCATGTAAGAGCAACACACATGCTATACTAAATATGTTACAATTCCATTTCAATGTTCCTGATTGCATTGATAAATTGAACTTTCCTAGATTTTGATTGATTTTTATTTTTATTTAATTATTTTGTGTGAATTGCATTCAAATTGAGCTGTGTTGTTTACCAAACTGTTCATTTCGTGAGAATAGTTTATTTTTATATTTTTTTATATTTTCATTTCATTTTTTAACTGTTTTTCTTATATTTCAGTGATGTGAACATCAGATCACTTGATGTTCCCAATTTTCTAATGTGAACAACAGACCATTTGGGAAGGCATCAGACGAGGATGATGAGAGGACGGAAGTGAGAGATGGTGCAGAGGACGAGAGGACAAGGGAGGGGGTAATGGTGGGGGAAGGACGAGGGGATGTGGGAGTTTGAGATGGTGGGGACGAGGGGATAGGGGAGAGGAGAATGGAGGGGGAGGACAAAGGGACTGGGGAGTAGGGCATGGTGGGAAGGACGAGGGGACAGTGGTGTGGGGAATGGTTGGGAGGCCGAGGAGATGGGTGAGGGGGGGGGGATGGTGGGTAGGACTGGGAAACAAGGAAGGTTGCTGTGGCTCAGCAACACACATGCGTTGAGCAACAGCAACGCTTGGCCGGGTACTGCATAATAATAGACGAGTGTTTTAATATATCTACTATACACATGCCTCACCTGTGACTGGAAAAACATGCTTTTAAAAAAAAAAAAAACATGCCATCTGTAGGACGTAAGAGCAACACACGTTGTAATCTCCGAAAGTTCTTCACTGATTGCTTTGAAATTTTCATACAACGTTCCATTCAAATACGTGCCGATTTTTTATTTACATACTATTTAGAGGTCACACCTGTGACAGATGAAAACATCCGTTTGTTTTAAAACAGCGCCAACTGTTGCACGTAAGAGCAAGATACAATTTACAAAATATGTTACAATACAATTTCAGTGTTCCTGATTGCATTGATAAATTGAATTTTCATAGATTTTTATTTATTTTCATTTTTATTTAATTATTTTGTGTGTAATGGCGTTGGAATTGAGCTGTGTTGCTTATTATACCTTTCATTTCGTAGGTATAGCTTATTTGTTTCTTTTTCATTGTTTTTCATTTCGTTTTTTGAACTGTTCTTATATTTTAGTGCAATTGGTGTGAATTTGAGCTGTGTCAATTGATCTGCGTTTGAATTGAAATATTTCGTTAGTGTTTTTTGTTTTTGCTTTGAAAACAAGAAAATGGATAAGACGTTTATTTCACAGCTGCAAATGTGCAACAAACAGCCATGAATCATCCTGCTACAATGTTAACTGCTTTCTTCACGTTATGTCCAAATGATTGTGAAAGCACTGCTGTATTCAGAAGTGCCTATGTATTACACATAGAATGCGAGTAGAAAATAATTTGAATGACGCAAAGAAGGAGAGTGAGTCAACGCACAACCTGGCATTAAAAAAAAACTACGATATTCTGACTGCACATGGTGCATCTCAGTCGAGATGAATGCTTCTTTCTTTGCTTGCTGTTGGTAAACGTGCCCGGTCCAACGTCTTTACAGCCATTGAGATTTGTCAACGGCAAAACCTATGCAAAGTTCCTTAGTGAATGTCAATCTCTTAATTTATTGGAGAACGACTGACACTGGGACGTATGAATTAATGACACGTCTAACACGTCACAGCCAAATCAAATTTCAGCATTTTTTGTAATCATATTGACCACCTGCCATTCATTCGTCTCCATCAGAGTTATGATATTAATATTGTGACGGTAACGCGTTGGTGTTCGGCTGTTCAAAGCTAGGGGTATGGCCTCGTCACATAAAATTAAAAAAAAATAGAAAATCTGGAACTTCGTCTGTGGTAAGGTAAGGAGAAGACACACAAAACACAAGTAAATTTTAACAATGCAATTTTAATTACGTTAGATAAACAAAACATGAATAAAATGGACATACAAATTCGTATAATAAAATCAATCAATCAAAATAATAAGAATAATTAAATGGAAAAAATGAAAAGTTACGTTAAGACAAGTGAGCAATAACAAGCTGTGCAATATATAATAAAATGAGAGGTGCGGGAATATTGGCTTTAAGCTATCACCTCTCTTAGTACACTTAAGCCAAAGCTCAGTCTACCAGGAAGAAGTGTTAAACGTATGAAAGCACTGAATATTCTAAGGACTGAGGTCGTGGCGGCCCCAGACATCGAGTAGTATGGTGGGTGGAGTGCAGTTGCAGCCAGACCGGCGGCCAATCAGTGAGTAGCCGGCAACAAGACAGGTAGCTTGGCGGTTTGAGGCTGAGCAGGTGTCCCTGGCTGCATACGTTTTGCGCTCTGGCAAACCTTGGAGATGTTGTTGTCATTGTTGGACATTTCTTCCATAGTAGTTTTATATATTTGTTGCGACGTATTTTTGGAGGGAAGAGCAGGCTCAATCTCTTGAAGGAGATTATCGTCACAATATAAATCGCACATGGCTGAAAATATCCGTCAAATAAACAAGGAAAATACAAATATGAACATAGATTTTACATCAGAAATGTACAACGAACCATTGATAATGACTGAAGATTTATGCTTAGAAATCGCGAACAAAGTTCTAAATCAATTGCAAATGCCATCAATGAATCGATCTGCTGCTGCTTCATTCGATGTAGAATTGCGTCGTGAACAAAATTACAACACGGGTGATCTGTTGTCGTATGTGCAGTCAAACATTCCTAAGCTAACGCTTGAGCGATAAGGCATTTACAATCAAATAATTAAAACTGTCAATAACTGGTCTGGAGAAATTCTTTTTAGATGAGCCAGGAGGAACTGTAAAACCTTCCTAATTAGAATGATTCTGGCAGCATTTCGATCCCAAAATGGCATAACCTTAGCTCTTGCATCTTCCGGAATAGCTGCGACATTGCTACCAGGTGGAAGAACTACTACTTCGGCTATGAAATTGCCATTGAACTTGCAATTCATTGAAACTCCCACGTGCAACATTTCCAAAGCATCCGACATGGGAAAAGCATTGCACAAATGTAAACTTATTGTTCGAGATGAATGCACAATTGCCCACAAAAAATCGCTTGAGGTTCTTGATCGATCATTGACAAGATTTGCGTGGAAACATCAGACCATTTGGGAACGCATTAATAATGCTTGCAGGAGATTTCAGGCAAACATTACCTGTAATTCCTCAATCAATTCAAGCGGACAACATAAATGCTCGCATGAAATGAAAAGAAAGAAAAGAGAAAGCGCACGTTTCTAATATGTTTAATTTCACAATGCTTGTGGGTATACAATATTTTTTGTTGTTCCATTGTCTGTGGAGATATAGATATTGTCTGGTTTGCCGACTCTAGAACACGCAACATATAATTGTCCCTATGAGAAGCATTCTGTGTCTAGATATAAACTGCACAATTCTAAAGATTGGCCCTGAACTTTGTTGATAGCGATTGCAAACGTCAATCGAACTGAAAATTACAATATCTTAAATTGAAATGGCATATCTGTTGGAATCAAAGGAATACGAGGAACGAGGACATCTTCACCTCTGAAAGGTCCTGTCAAGATTGTGGCTTCTACGACGTTGCTGATTAATTTTTGTACAGCAAGGCGTGTGGCGTTGCAAAGTTTTAGCTGGGTGATATTTCGCAACATGATAATTAGCACGCAGATTTTCAATTGCCGTACGTGTGATGGTATTCCTGGCAATCCGAGTGAAATCAAAAATTCTGTTGGAAAATTAACTGTCTCAACAGTGTCGATGGACTTGTATTGAGGAATTACAGGTAATGTTTACCTGAAATCTCTTGAAAACAATATTAATGCGTTCTCAAATGATCTGATGTTTCCACGCAAATCTTGCAATGAACCATCAAAAGCCTCGAGCGATTTTTTGTGGGCCATTGCGCATTCATCCAAAACAATAAGTTTACATTTCTGCAATACTTTTCCCATGCCGGATGCTTTCAACATGTTGCAAGTAGGAGTTTCAATGAATTGCATGTTCAATGACAATTTCAAAGCCGAAGTAGCAATTCTTCAAACTGGTAGCAATGTCGCAGCTATTCCGGAAGATGCAAGAGCTAAGGTTATGCCATTTTGGGATCGAAATGCTGCCAGAATCATTCTAATTAGGAAGGTCTTACAGTTCCTCCTGGCACATCTAAAAAGATTTCTCCAGACCAGTTATTGACAGTTTGAATTATTTGATTGTAAATGCCTTTTCGCTAGAGTGTTAGCTTAGGAATGTTTGACTGCACATACGACAACAGATCACCCGTATTATAATTTTGTTCACGACGCAACTCTACATCGAACGAAGCAGCAGCAGATCGATTCGGTGATGGCAATTCCAATTGATTTAGAACTTTGTTCGCGATTTCTAAGCACAAATCTTCAGGCATTATTAATGGTTCGTTGAAGATTTCTGATGTAAAATCTATGTTCATATATGTATTTTCCTTGTTTATTCGACGGATATCTTCAGCCATGTGCGATTTATATTAATATCATAACTCTGATGGAGACGAATGGATGGCAGGTGGTCAATATGATTGCAAAAAATGCTCAAATTTGATTTGTGTGACGTGTTTGACGTGTCATTAATTCATACGTCCCATTATCGGCCGTTCGCCAATAAATTAAGAGCTTGACATAAACTACGGAAATTGGCATACGTTTTGTCGTTGACAAATCTCAAAGGCTGGAAAGACGTTGGACAAGGCACATTTACCAACAGCAAGCAAAGAAAGAAGCATTCATCTTTACTGGGATGCACCGTGTGCAGTCTGAATATCGTAGTATATTTTAATATGCCAGGTTGTGCATCGACTCACTCTGCTTGTTTGCGTCATTGAAATGATTTTCTACTGGCATTCTATGTGTAATACATAGGCACTTCTGAATACAGCAGTGTTTTCGCAACTGCATCATTTAGACATAACGTGAAGAAAGCAGTTAACATTGTAGCAGGATGATTCATGGCTGTTTGTTGCACATTTGCAGCTGTGAAATATACGTCTTGTCAATTTTTTTGTTTTCAAAGCAAAAATAAAAAATACTAACGAAATATTTCAATTCAAACGCAGATCAATCGACACAGCTCAAATTCACACCAATTGCACTGAAATATAAGAACAGCTAAAAATACGAAATGAAAAACAATGAAAAAGAAACAAATAAGCTATACCTACGAAATGAACGGTATGGTAAGCAACACAGCTCAATTCCAACGCCATGTCACACAAAACCATTAAATAAAAACGAAAATAAATAAAAATCTATGAAAATTTAATTTATCAATGCAATCACGAACATTGAAATTGAATCGTAACATATTTTGTATATTGTGCGTTGCTCTTACGTGCAACAGTTGGTGCTGTTTTAAAAAAACGCATGTTTTCATCTGTCACAGGTGTGACATATAAATAGTATGTAAATATAAAAACGCACGTATTCGAATGGAACGTTGTGTCAAAATTTCAAAGCAATCGGTGAAGAACTATAGGAGATTAAATTGTGTGTTGCTCTTACGTCCTACAGATGGCACGGTTTTTCAAAAAAGAATGTATTTTCCGGTCACAGGTGAGGCATGTGAATAGTAGATATATTAAAACACTCGCCTATTCTAATGCAGTACCCGGCCAAGCGTTGCTGTTGCTCAACGCATGTGTGTTGCTGAGCCACAGCAACCTTCCCTGTCCCCCAGTCCTCCCCACCATTCCCCTCCCACCCTCACCCGTCTCCTCGGCCTCCCAACCATTCCCCACTCCACTGTCCCCTCGTTCTTCCCACCATTCCCGACTCCCCTGTCCCTTTGTTCTCCCCACCATGCCCCACTCCCCAGTCCCTTTGTCCTCCCCCTCCATTCTCCATTCCCCCATCCCCTCGTCCCCACCATCCCAAACACCCGCGTTCCCTCGTCTTTCCCCCACCATTACCCCCTCCCTTGTCCTCTCGTCCTCCGCACCATCTCTCACTTCCGTCCCCTCATCATCCTCGTCTGATGCCTTCCCAAATGGTCTGTTGTTCACATCAGAAAATTGGGAACATCAAGTGATCTGATTTTTCCATCAGTGAAATATAAGAAAAACATTTAAAAAATGAAATGAAAATATAAAAAAAAATATAAAAATAAACTATTCTCACGAAATGAACAGTTTGGTAAACAACACAGCTCAATTTGAATGCAATTCACACAAAATAATTAAATCAAAATGAAAATAAATCAAAATCTAGGAAAATTCAACTTATCAATGCAATCAGAAACATTGGAATGGAATTGTAACATATTTGGTATAGCATGTGTGGTGATCTTATATGCAACAGATGGCGCTGTTTTTCAAGAACAGCATAGTTTTACCTGTCACAGGTGTGGCATCTATTCTTATACTTACGAAATGAATGGTATGGTAAACAACACATCTCAATTCCAACACAATGTCACACAAAATAATTCAATAAAAAATAAAATAAACCGAAATCTATGAAAATAAAATTTATCAATGCAATCGGAAACATTGAAATGGAATTCATGACATATTTAGTATAGCGTGCATGTTGCCATTATGTGCAACAGATGGCGCTGTTTTTAAAAAACGCATGTTTTTACCTGTCACAGGGGTGGCATCTTTATAGTAAGTATTTAAAAAAACGCGCCTATTCAAATGCAACGTTGTGTCAAAATTTAAAAGCAATCAGTGGAGAACTTTCGGAGATTACAGCGTGTGTTGCCCTTACATCCAACAGATGGCACTGTTTTTAAAAAAAATCCTTTTTTTCCTGTCACAGGAGTGGCATGTATATAGTAGATGTAAAAAAAGATGCGCCTATTCGTATGCAACGTTGTGTCAAAATTTCAAAGCAATCGGTAAAGAGGTTTCGAAGGTTTCCCTCACATGAAAATCACAGTTTTTCAGAAAAAGCATGTTTTTTGACAGTCACGGACGTGACATCTATATAGTATGTAAATAAAAATCTGCTTGGATGCGAATGGAACGTAGTGTAAAAAATTCAAAACCATCGGTGAGGTACTTTCGGAGATTAGCGATTTTGAACAAACGAACATTTACATTTTTATTTATATAGATATATATGTTATACCTAGTAGCCAAACGTCGTACTCGGCCTACTATGCAAGGCGCAATTTGACTAATAAGCCAAGTTTTCCTGAATTTAAATACTCCACAATTTTTTTCTTAAAAAATGATAAATCTGCCCATTTCATTATGTATAAGTAAGTTTTGTTTAAATTTGAGTTAAAATTAACGTAGATATATGACCGAACCTAATCAACCCTACCTAACCTAACCTAACCTATGTTAGCCTAATCTAAACAAACACAACAACGTTAGTAATTTATGTTCCTAATATAATATAATAATAATAATTCATATAAACTAATTGAAAACAATTTATTGAAAGTAAAGAAATCACTCGACCTATTAGGCGAATCAGGCCTTTCATTGTAGGCCGAGAAGTTTGTTCTGGCTATTAGGTACGACATATATATATATATATATATATATATATATATATATATATATATATATATATATATATATATATATATGCAAACAAGCCTGAATGGTCCCCAGGACTATATACAACTGAAAACTCACACCCCAGAAGTGACTCGAACCCATACTCCCAGGAGCAACGCAACTGGTATGTACAGGGACGCCTTAATCCACTTGACCATCACGACCGGACATAAGGAAGTGATAGCCGAAGCTATTTGAACCACTTCCCCGCCGGCACTCGGATGGTAATCTTGGGCATAGCATTTTATCAAATCACCTCATTCTTTGGGGCACACGTGAGGAACACAAATGCAAACAAGCCTGAATTGTCCCCAGGACTATATACAACTGAAAACTCACACCCCAGAAGTGACTCGAACCCATACTCCCTGGAGCAACGCAACTGGTATGTACAGGGACGCCTTAATCCACTTGACCATCACGACCGGACATAAGGAAGTGATAGCCGAAGCTATTTGAACCACTTCCCCGCCGGCACTCGGATGGTAATCTTGGGCATAGCATTTTATCAAATCACCTCATTCTTTGGGGCACACGTGAGGAACACAAATGCAAACAAGCCTGAATGGTCCCCAGGACTATATACAACTGAAAACTCACACTCCAGAAGTGACTCGAACCCATACTGCCAGGAGCAACGCAACTGGTATGTACAGGGACGCCTCAATCCACTTGACCATCACGACCGGACATAAGGAAGTGATAGCCGAAGCTATTTGAACCACTTCCCCGCCGGCACTCGGATGGTAATCTTGGGCATAGCATTTTATCAAATCACCTCATTCTTTGGGGCACACGTGAGGAACACAAATGCAAACAAGCCTGAATGGTCCCCAGGACTATATACAACTGAAAACTCACACCCCAGAAGTGACTCGAACCCATACTGCCAGGAGCAACGCAACTGGTATGTACTGGGACGCCTTAATCCACTTGACCATCACGACCGGAGTTATATATATATTATTAAATATGACTGAAAAAGTAAGATTAATAATTCTAACACGAATTTTCTCGATCTTTCGTACATTCCTTTTCACTGTTGGTGGTAATTCAAAAATCAATTCTCCAAAATTCATTTTTATTTCTAGTCTGACGCGACACTTGAGCGTGTTTCATAAAACTTATTACATTTTCAAAGACTTTAGTTTACACATACACAACTGAATAGAACTTACACATCTCCGATTTATTTATATCTACATTTGAGTGAGGTGGATAGGGTGAGGTGGTTTTAATAGGGTATTAAATTCATCAACACCAGACAGAACACGAAACAATGGGTATTGAATGGAAGTGATTGTAGAAAGCCTATTGATCCATATTTCTTGATGCTTCTATATTGGAGCGGAGTCTTGAGGTGGGTAGAATATAGTTGTGCATTAATTGGCTGTTGATTGCTGGTGTTGACTTTTTAATGTGTAGTGCCTCGCAAACGTCAAGCCGTCTACTATCGCTGTATCTATCGATGATTTCTGTGTTGTTTACTAGGATTTCTCTGGCGATGGTTTGGTTGTGGGAAGAGATTATATGTTCCTTAATGGAGCCCTGTTGCTTATGCATCGTTAAACGCCTAGAAAGAGATGTTGTTGTCTTGCCTATATACTGGTTTTTTTGGAGCTTACAGTCCCCAAGAGGGCATTTGAAGGCATAGACGACGTTAGTCTCTTTTAAAGCGTTCTGTTTTGTGTCTGGAGAGTTTCTCATGAGTAGGCTGGCCGTTTTTCTGGTTTTATAGAAAATCGTCAGTTGTATCCTCTGATTTTTGTCTGTAGGGATAACGTTTCTATTAACAATATCTTTCAGGACCCTTTCCTCCGTTTTATGAGCTGTGGAAAAGAAGTTCCTGTAAAATAGTCTAATAGGGGGTATAGATGTTGTGTTGGTTGTCTCTTCAGAGGTTGCATGGCGTTTCACTTTCCTTCTTATGATGTCTTCGACGAAACCATTGGAGAAGCCGTTGTTGACTAGGACCTGCCTTACCCTACAGAGTTCTTCGTCGACTTGCTTCCATTCTGAGCTGTGGCTGAGAGCACGGTCGACATATGCGTTAACAACACTCCTCTTGTACCTATCTGGGCAGTCGCCTTTGGCATTTAGGCACATTCCTATGTTCGTTTCCTTAGTGTAGACTGCAGTGTGGAAACCTCCGCTCTTTTCCATGACTGTTACATCTAGAAAGGGCAGCTTCCCATCCTTTTCCATCTCGTAAGTGCAACGCAGCACGGAACTCCATCACTTACGAGATCACTCCATCACTTACGAGATGGAAAAGGATGGGAAGCTGCCCTTTCTAGATGTAACAGTCATGGAAAAGAGCGGAGGTTTCCACACTGCAGTCTACACTAAGGAAACGAACATAGGAATGTGCCTAAGTGCCAAAAGGGAGGTCTCAGCCATAGCCGATATTCTCAGCACCATTTTACTATTTCACCTTTATAATATTGTGTCTCACATTGTCTTTGCATTTATCTTTGTTATTTAATTGTATTTATCATTTCGCTGAGAATTGTCTATATTTTCATTTATGTTTAAAGTAAATATATTAAAGTTTCATTGTTCATACTTTGTGTTTTATGTGTTCCTCCCTCTCACTTACCACAGACAACAGGCAAGCAGTCTATCTTTTTGTTTTATGTGTGACCAGGCATTGACACCTGCCATTGGAGGACTGCCGAACATCAACACTCCAACACTTTCCCGTCACAACACATATTGCCAGAATCTTCCTAGTCAGGATGACGATGTGAGGAACGACAGGCAGTAACATGAATTATCTCCACATTTAGTTGGATTTATAACAAAAGTCCAGTTTATCATTTCCTTTACTAAAAATAGTTACTTACTAATAAGTTTAATTTCGTAGCATATGACTACTTACTGGAACTTCCTTATTTAATTGATATTAAACATTCTAGAGGAAATTACTTTAATGTAAATGATTTTACTTTAATTTCCTCCATTAGTTGCAAAACTTTAATGAGCCAATTTATGTTACGATAAATTCTATTTTATCACAGAAGAATTTAATGTGATATTAATACTCGTCACAACCTCTTCCTTCCTTAGTCAATTGCGATATATACATATACATTTACGCTCGAGATGTCCATCGAGAGCCGCGCATGCGCAATGAGAAAGAGGAGGAAGACGGGAGAGCGTCACTAGACACGAGATGTGACGATAATCTCCTTCAAGAGATTGAGCCTGCTCTTCCCTCCACAATTACGTCGTTGAAATTATATAAAACTACTATGGAAGAAATGTCCAACAACGACAACAACACCAGCAAGGTTTGCCAGAGCGCAAAACGTATGCAGCCAGACACCTGTTCGGACTCAAACCGCCAAACTACCTGTTGATCGCTACCGGCTCCGCTGATTGGTCGCCGGTCTGGCTGCAACTGCACTCGCCCCCCCATACTACTTGATGTCTGGGGTCGCCACGACCTCAGACCTCAGAATGTTCAGTGCTTTCGTGGTTATCACTCCTCCCGGCTAGACGTTAGCGTGTACTGAGAGAGGTGGTAGCTTAAAGCCAATATTCCAGCACCTTCCCTTTATTTTGTGTTGCACTTCTTGTTATTTTATCTTAACGTAACTTTTCATTGTGTCATTTAATTATTCTTATTATTTTGATTGATTGATTTTATTATAAGAATTTGTTTGTCCATTTTTTCATGTTTTGATTTATTTAACGTAATTAAAATTTCATTGTTAAAGTTTACTTGTGTTTTGTGTGTCTTCTCCTTACCTTACCACAGACGAAGTTCCAGTTTTTCTATTTTTTTTATAACTATGTGACGAGGCCATACCCCTAGCCTTAAACAGCCGAACACCAACGCGTTACCGTCACAAGTTATATGGGGGCCTGTCCTAGGAGCTTCACTCAGGTACTGGTGCCAAGTGGTAATTTATGGTAAGCGTATTTAACTTTGTTAACGTAGCTTTACTATTTTTCATATTCAATTTCATTTTTTATAAGGTGCGGTGTATTGTGCATTACGAGAGTAACATATAGTGAAGGTGAGACAACTTTGGATTACGTGGTGACTGTAGGCCGCAGTCATACTCTTAATTGGTCATCTCTCCCTCCGTGTTATTACTCGTGTTTACCATCTATGTCCCTTGAATATTTCTCATTTTGACAGATCATCATATTGGTACCCTGGTACTGTGGTCTGCCCCGGGTCAAGAGTACCCAATCTTCTGCAATCTGACTGTAGGAGGACAAAGAGGGCCATAGTTCCTCTAGCTCGAACTTTAGTTGCTGAATTGGGACCTCAGCAGCAGTTCTCGTCACCAGTTGACACCTCGCACCCCTACACGTCAGTCAGAGATGATGATACATACAACGGTAGGGAATTAGCTTATTTTTTCAGAGCACAAAAGTTCGCTAATTCTGTAAGTATCATATTAAATTCAGTAGGAAAAACTTGCTTTATGTCCTATAGAGACGTGGCAAGGTATGCCTACATCCTTGGACTACCAATTTTACTTTTGAAGCATTTAACTGTTTCATTTGTTTTCGAAACTCTGTTTCATTTGTTAGTAGGATTTTCTTGCCCTTATCCTCTTACATGAGTACCGGGTACAAGATTTCCTGCGCCCTTGATTTAATTTAATCATTTAACATCTTTTACTTAACTTTAATTGTTAAAGATCTCACAGGATAGGTACCAGTTGCCACGTTGTCCTGTTTCTGACATTCACTATTGAATATTCGTGTACCTTTATTTGCTAATTTCACCATGTTTCGTCTCCAAGCTTTCCGTACAAATCCAGCAGGTGAAATAGGGACTTTAAGTCGTGCCAAGAAGACTGAATTACAAACTCTTGCACATGAGTATCAACTAGAAGTTCCCTACCAAGCCAACAAAAATGACCTACACAACCTGTTGCTGGATTACTATTTAGAGCAAGGTAAGATAGACTCTGAAACTCATGAAACTTACTATATTGCAGGAAAAACTGATTTGGCAACGATGAAACTCCAATTGGAACTGGCCAAGATTGAACGTGAGCAGCAAAGGGAAGCCCGCGAACAACAAAGGGAAGCCCATACGAACAACAAGAACGAGCAGCTGCCATACGGAGGGAAGAACAAGAACGAGAAATCACCCTCAGAGAACGCGAAGCTGCTTTGAGGAGAGACGAACAAGAACGCGAGGCCGCTTTGAGGAGAGAAGAACACGAACGTGAGGTCGCATTACTCCGTGAACGTGAACGAGTACAGCTTGAAACCAAACAACGCGAGTTGGAAATACAACGCGAACATGACAAGCAACAAGCGACTCTGGCTCTAGAGTGTCGTCAACGCGAAATCGCCTTGGAAACTTCACACTTCACTCAACGCCAGCAAGCTACTGCCAATCTTCCCGTCAGTTTTAATATATCACATGCAAGTAAGTTAATGCCATCCTTTGTAGAAGCAGAAGTTGATGTGTTCTTTACCACCTTTGAAACCCTTGCTAATCAACTCAGTTGGCCTGTCGACCAATGGGCCACACTTCTCAGAGTCCATCTTACAGGTAGAGCTGCAGTCACACTCAGTACTTTGGCGTCTGAGAATGACTACCACACTCTGAAACAAGCAGTGTTGGACGCCTACCTCCTCTCTACTGAAAGTTATAGAAGGAAATTCCGTGACCACCTGAAGGCAAGTACCACTACCTTCCTCGAGTTTGCTAACACGAAACGGAGGTATTTCATGAAATGGCTGGAAGCAGCACATGTCTCTACTTTTACAGAACTCGTCAACCTGATGCTTGTTGAAGAATTCTTGAGACGTGTGCCACCTCCTGTCCGCCTCTACTTAGCAGATAAAGAAGAAACCGACTACCTGAAGTGTGCTAAGTCGGCTGACACTTACAGCCTCATCCACCGGCTGACACCCGAACCATCCTCCAGTAAGAAGTCGTGGTACAGTTACGAGAAGGTGAGCCCCGATCAAGCTGGTTCACAACTGTACTGCAAGTATTGTAGACTCTATGGACATACCATAGACAAGTGTGGTAAGTCTCAATACAAGGGAACCACTGACCAACAAAGACCCAAACCAACTCCTCCTAAGTCCGGTAAGCCTGTGATGAATGTTGGTGTTGATGTTAATGATCTTTCTCTTTTCAGTAACCACCTGTATACTGGAACTGTCTCTGCCAACGGTTCAAATCCGGAGGGACGTTTCAAATTGAAGATCTTGAGGGACACAGCGGCTCTACAATCGATCATCTTGAAGTCGGCTGTGCCCAACATCGTCTACACCGGAGAAACCGTCTTCATCACTGACCTCACTGCTACCACTCCATACCCTCTCGCCAGAGTCCACCTGGATTGTCCCTACGTGAACGGGGAAGTCCAAGTCGCCGTCAGGGAAAAGCCTTTTCCCATGCCTGGAGTGCAACTTCTCCTAGGCAACGACTTGGCAGAAGACCTGCAACCGACCAACCTGATCGTCATGGACAAACCCCAGGTGTGTAACTCTGTGCCAATAAACCCTATTCTAGAGTATGTTCCAGCAGAGGTTCAAGAGAGTGATGAAGTTTCTCCTCCGGTTCTCGTGACCACCCGTGCACAAGCCGCACGTCCACAGCCAGCTGACTCTACTGCTACCGCTGTCCCTCAAGACCCTCAGAAACTACCCCCGCATCTGACCAAGTTGGAGTTCCGTAAGTTGCAGAGGGAAGATCTTACTTTAACACCATTGTTTTTCCAGGCTGAGACTCAACCCGACAGTATTCCTGGGTTCTTCCTAGAGAACGACTTGCTCTACCGCAGATATAGACCCAGTAAACTGAAGGAGGAGGACGATTGGGCCAACATCGAACAACTTGTGATTCCCACCAGCCTGCGGCCCACTATTCTACACCTGGCCCACGGAGCATTCTCCCACTACGGCTTCAACAAGACTTACCATGGGATTCGTCAAGACTACTACTGGCCAGGTATGGTAAATAACGTCAAACAGTACGTAAAACAGTGTCATACATGTCAGATGGCAGGCAAACCGAACGTCTCCATTCCCAGAGCACCACTGATTCCCATACAGGTGCCTGCGGAACCTTTCCACAGACTCATAATAGACTGTGTTGGTCCTTTACCTCGGACCAGTTCAGGTAACGCCTACATCCTAACCATCCTGTGTCCTACCACCAGATTTCCCATAGCAGTTCCAGTGAAGAACATCACGGCTGCTACGGTTATAAAACATCTATTGAAGATCTTCACTCAATACGGATTTCCCAGGGAGATTCAAAGTGACTGTGGTACCAACTTCACCAGTGATCTCTTCAAAAGGACACTGGAGGAGTTCAACATCAAACAGGTATTGTCCAGCCCCTATCATCCTGCTTCACAGGGTTCTCTTGAACGTAGTCATCAGACCATCAAAGCACTCTTGAAAAAGTTTTGTAGTGAAACCTCGAAGGATTGGGATAAGCAGATTGACCTTATAATGTGTATTTTCAGAAGTCTCCCCAATGAGTCCCTAGGAGTATCTCCTTATGAGATGCTCTACGGCCGTAAGTGCCGTACTCCCCTTAAGGCTTTCAAAGACTCTCTCAGAGATGCCACCTTCAGTGAGCATCAGAATGTGCCCCAGTTTCTTCAAAACCTTCAACACATTCTAGAGAGAGTCCACCGCTTTGCCCATGATAATCTATTGAAAGCCCAGGTGAGAATGAAGACTCATTACGACCAGACCAGCAAAGTAAGAAAATTCAAGCCGGGAGACTTCGTCCTTGCCTATTTCCCTATCCCAGGTTCACCTTTACAAAACAGGTTTTCAGGACCCTACTGCGTCAAAGAGTGCAGGAATAATAACAACTACGTAATAGAGACTCCAGATAGGCGGCGGAAGACCCAGCTGTGCCACGTCAACCTCCTGAAGCAATATAATGGTACTCCTCCCACTGTCCTGACTAACTATTCTACTTTCACAGAACCCTACATCCACAGTGAGACCTTCCCGGCTTCTCCTCCCGAAAGCACTGACAAGGAGTCAGCGCTTTCTAATTCCGAAATCCTTAATGATCTTCCCAAATACTTTCAGGATAATCATAGTGCACCTCTCGTCAAGATCTTCAGAGAACATCAAGAGTTGTTCCGAGATGATCCCCAAGAGTGTAATGTTACCCAGCACGACATCCAACTGCTCCCCGACACCCGGCCGATTCGTCAACCCTTCTACCGAATCAGCCCGAGCAAGAAGGAAGTCATGCGTGCTGAGGTGCAATACCTCTTGGATCATGGACTGGCTACACCTTGTGAGTCCCCCTGGGCCTCACCTTGTATCTTGGTGCCCAAACCCCAAGGTAAGGTGCGGTTGTGCACTGACTATCGTAAACTGAACTCTGTCACTGTCAAGGATGCTTACCCCTTGCCAAGGATAGATGACATCCTTGATGCCATTGGTAGTGCCCAGTACTTGTCCCAAGTGGACTTGCTTAAGGGGTACTATCAAGTGTGTCTAACGGAGCGCGCTAAAGAGATATCTGCCTTCATCACTCCTTTTGGACTTTTCAGATATGAACGCCTTCCTTTCGGACTATGTAATGCCCCGGCCACCTTTCAAAGAGCTGTCAACCGTGTCATCCAGGGCTTGGATAACACATACGCCTACCTGGACGATATCGTCGTAGCCTCCAACTCCTGGAGTGAACATCTGCTCCAGCTGCGACGTCTGTTCTCCAAGCTCCTGACAGCCGGCCTCACCATCAACCTGGGCAAGTCCACTTTCGCGAAAGGTAAAGTGCGTTATCTGGGTCATGTTATTGGGAGTGGCAGCATAGCTCCGTTAGACTCACACACTCAAGCCATCCAACAGTATCCACAGCCTACCACCAGGAAGCAGCTCCTGCGCTTCCTTGGTCTTGCCTCTTACTACCGTAGGTTTGTGAGGAATTTCAGTACAGTCGCCACACCTCTAATTCTATTAACCAGTCCCAAGCAACGGTATAATTGGACCATACAGCAAACCGTTGCTTTCGAACAACTCAAATTCCTCCTCTGTTCTAACCCCATTCTCGCCTCTCCAGATATCACCAAGCCTTTCGTCCTTCATGTCGACGCCAGTGGTACCGGCGTTGGTGGTGTCCTGATGCAACAACGAGGCGAGGAGGTTCTACCTGTCAGCTACTACAGCTACAAACTGAAACCACACCAGAGGAACTACAGCACTATTGAAAAGGAGCTACTATCCATCGTCCTGAACCTCCAACACTTCGCTCCGTACCTACAAGGCGCCAGGTCTACCACCATCTTCTCAGACCACAACCCTCTCCGCTTCCTACATCAAGCCCAATTCACCAACCAGCGTCTTCTACGATGGGCTCTGTATTTACAAGACTTCAACCTGGAGATCCGCTATATCAAGGGTTCTGACAACACCATAGCCGATGCCCTCTCCAGAGTTTATGAAGTAGAAGCGACTCCATCCATTACTCCACCACATAACGACGTACTTCTTCCAGAACCGCAGGCTTCGGGGGAGAGTTGTGACGATAATCTCCTTCAAGAGATTGAGCCTGCTCTTCCCTCCACAATTACGTCGTTGAAATTATATAAAACTACTATGGAAGAAATGTCCAACAACGACAACAACACCAGCAAGGTTTGCCAGAGCGCAAAACGTATGCAGCCAGACACCTGTTCGGACTCAAACCGCCAAACTACCTGTTGATCGCTACCGGCTCCGCTGATTGGTCGCCGGTCTGGCTGCAACTGCACTCCACCCCCCCATACTACTTGATGTCTGGGGTCGCCACGACCTCAGACCTCAGAATGTTCAGTGCTTTCGTGGTTACCACTCCTCCCGGCTAGACGTTAGCGTGTACTGAGAGAGGTGGTAGCTTAAAGCCAATATTCCAGCACCTTCCCTTTATTTTGTGTTGCACTTCTTGTTATTTTATCTTAACGTAACTTTTCATTGTGTCATTTAATTATTCTTATTATTTTGATTGATTGATTTTATTATAAGAATTTGTTTGTCCATTTTTTCATGTTTTGATTTATTTAACGTAATTAAAATTTCATTGTTAAAGTTTACTTGTGTTTTGTGTGTCTTCTCCTTACCTTACCACAGACGAAGTTCCAGTTTTTCTATTTTTTTTTATAACTATGTGACGAGGCCATACCCCTAGCCTTAAACAGCCGAACACCAACGCGTTACCGTCACAGCAAGGCGACGCCAACCGAGGTGCTAGGCTTCCCCACCGTTCCGTGCAACAATTTGCCCTATGCAACACGTCGTCGGTGGAGCGTAGCAACTGATTACACTTCACTAGATTTACAGCTAAACTGTCCCTTTTTTATCTGTAGCAATAACTCTGTAGTTACAGTAGTGATCTCTCAAAGAGATCAATTACACTAACCCATTGATTTATATACTGTATTATTCTATCCAGCAGTATATTGAGGTGTATTTACCTCCAATTAATGATATAATCAACCTTATTTACTTTCATATTTTATTTACTCTAGTGAAGAACCAGCACCAGAATAATGCTAGGGATGTATTAATCTTTTAGCATGTAACCCCCCAATTTTGTGTAAGTTAATTTGACTCCATTTATACAAGAAATACAGTTTCACTAAGATCCATAGGACACTAGTTCCTGGGATCAGTTTTACCATTGCTTTATTTTGTTTTCCACTTTTTCTCAAAAAGTGGTGGTCCTTCATAGCTATGGAAGTATATATTTAATTATTGGAGTCAGGTTTTTCCCCACAAAATTTTGGTCCTTAATGAACTGGATGAATCATAATTATTATTAAAATCTATACAAGTTCTCAGAGCCCAAAACTAAATTTTGGTCCTGTCGAACCGGATAAATCCATCTACTAGATAGATAGCCGAGAATTAAGCTATCCTGCACACCATATAATAGCTTATTTACTAACACCAACTAGTGTGTTAACATTATTAGGCTATTTACCAGTATATTTCATTATTTACGGCTGTCAACAGACTGCCCATATTACAGCCTAAAGTTTATTAATTATTATCAACATTTCTATTAATACTTTATGTATAAAGTAGTCTTAGTGTTATATATTTATATATTTTTACTTGTATTTCTAAGCACAAACATATATATCAAAACAAAAAATCCCCAAAACATAGCACCATATATCTATATTACTGCACCATTGCATATATGCCAACGTTTGATGAGGTAGGATATTTAGACTGTAATTGTACTAATGTTTATACAAATGCAGCCGAAACCATTCAGTCATTCCTAGGTAGGAATTATTTAGCGAGTACTGTACTAGACAGTACTGGTGTACATACATTTTATTTGGACTGTGCTGACCCTGATTTGGGTTGGGATCACCAAAACCCTTTTTGTACTCTTAACATATTATTTTGTGTATTATTTTTTTGAGTACTGCCGAATGTTCACTGTTGGATCGAATAGTGATAATTGATGAGCTAGCCGGACGAAAATCCAACAGTGGCATTCGAGTACTACTCAAAATATTAGCTTTTCATTGTTAGGTAGGTAAATTAACCTCTAAACTAAGTAGTATAGTCTATTCAAATACATTAGGCTATTATACTGATATTGAACTTCATTGAATGAGCCAATATCCCAGTTACATCAGTAACAACTATTTACTATAAGGTCAGCCCTTACCCAGCAAGATGGAAGCGGCTGACAAAATGAAAAGGACCCTTATCGGTCTGAAAGGTCATTTGACCCGACAGATTACCAAGTGTGAAAATCTGTCACAGCAGTCTCCTGTTGACTACATTGAATTAGAGGACTTGCTTCAAGTTGCCGAAAGTAAATTCGAGCATATTAAGCAACATATGAATCTGTACTTGACAGAACTTTACAAAACCTCAATAAGTGAAACTGCACTTGAAGACATTGTAAATGATTTAGCCCAATATGAAGATGATGTACAGGTTAAACTTCAACCCTTTAAAAAGCAAATTGCTAAAAACAAATTAACAACAGCCTCTACTGCACATCCTGATCCTGATGTCAAATTACCTCAGATCAATATACCCACATTCTCTGGTAACGAGAATGAAAGTTGGGATGATTTCTGGAGTAAATTCGTGGACGCAGTAGACTCTAAAACTAACATCCCTACAACAACCAAGTTCACTTATTTACAAGGCTTGTTACGAAATGAAGCCTTAAAGGTAATCTCCAACATAACACTGACCAGTGATGGTTACGACCTAGCTGTTCAATTGCTTAAGAGCAACTGCGATAACAAGGAAAGGACTATTATTATCTTAGTCCAAAAATTGCTGGATTTACAATCTGCTAATAATTCTACAGATTCTCTCCAAACTTTCAGACTAGAGCTAGAATCTTTACTCAAGGCCTTAAGCCTTAAAGTAAAATTCAGACTGCTGAATGGATGACAAAAGTAGTTGTAAGGCGCAAATTACCAAGAGAAACTTTAGATAAATTGTGTGCTATGTACAATACAACCTCTCTGACCATGAATGAAATTACAGAAGGTTTACATACCCTAGTCGAAAGACAAAGAGCCAACCAAGATGGGAAGAGTGTTTCAAACTTCTCTACTAACTCTCATCATAAACCCGAACGTACTGCAAATACTGTAGTAAAACCAGATTTCAATAAATCATCTCCGAAATGGAAATCTGGAAATGTAGGTACATACACAGTGAACCCTATAAACCCTGTAGTGAGCACCACTCCTTCGACTTCTCCTACAGTGAAAAAGTGTTTGTTCTGCAATAATGAACATCTTACTTATAAGTGTAGTACTTATCCAGATCATAACACCCGAATTCATCGTTTGCAAGAATTACACAGATGCACAAGGTGCACGGGTCCTCATGACCACAATAGCTGTACTGTCTCCTTACGTATGTGCAATAAGTGCCACAAGGGTAGACACCATTATTCCTTGTGTGGTAGTGATCAATCAAGATCAACCAATCCTCATAAGAAGACTTCAAATTCTACTTCTGTACAGTATTGCAAGGTGCATCAAGACATAAGTGTACTTGCAATAGAGTCGAATAACACAACTACCTTACCAACAGCTCAATTAAAATTACTTACCAAGGGATCTAGAATTTCCACTCGTGGTGTCTTTGACCAAGGTTCGCAGAAAACCTTTATTTCTCAACAGCTAGTTGATCAGTTGAAACTGAAGCCTATTGCTCGAGTGAATTTGAATATCTCTGGATTCCTAACCAATAGTGGACCTCGTGACTACCAGGTTGTTAAAGTCTTGGTACGTGTAGGAGGCTGCACCAGCCCAATTCAAGCCATAGTCGTTGACAAGATCCCCCTCAGATTTACATGTTACAGGTCTTGCTCAGTCAAATTTCTTAAACGCAGCGGTATTAGGTTAGCGGATCATAAAATGAATACAGACTGTCTCAACGATGTAGGTATTCTTATTGGAGCTGACTTTTATTATCGATTTATTACTGGATGCACCAGGCAACAAGGTGTAAACTTGTTACTGTCAGCTGGGGGTAAACTCACAGGACCGGTGTTGATCCAAAAACATTCTAAATCTACTAGTAATAAACCAACTAATTCAATAGTGGCGTGACTAGGCCTAGTGCAGTCACCACTACATGACAGAGACGAAGCTGAGGATGATGAGTCCAATCCCCCTATTCACAAATTATGGGCGTTGGACACCTTAGGCATAGTCCCTGATCAACCCAGTCCAGATGACACATGGACGTATCAACAACATCTTGATACTGTGATTTTCCAAGATAATCAATATTGGGTGAGACTCCTGTGGACGCTGAACCACCCACAGCTTCCAGTAAATTATTTCATGGCCTCAACCCAATTAAATTCTCAATTAGCTAGGCTACGGAAGCAACCAGATAAATTGCAACTGTATCATGCTTTAATAGAGCAACAACTTGCTAACAAGTTTATAGAAGTTGTTGAAGCAGACAACCATAAGACAGGCCATTATTTGCCACATCATGCTGTCCTGAAAGATTCAGTTACAACACCAATCAGGATTGTATTTAATTGTAGTGCCAAATTAAAGGCAGACAGCGTGTCACTAAATGATTGTCTACAAACTGGACCTAGTCTAACCCTAAGACTACAAGATGTCTTATTACGATCTCGCTCTGGTGTTTTCGCCTATACGGCCGACATTAGTAAGGCCTTTTTAAGAGTAGGCTTACAAGAGATGGATCGTGATTTTACTAAATTTCTCTGGGTGAAAGATCCACAGGATCCTAATAGCGAAATCATTACTTATAGATTTTCCTCAGTACTGTTGGGAGCGTCATCTTCACCATTCTTACTCCAGGCTACTCTGGATACACATCTTAAGAAGTCTAACAGCCCCTACAAGACTGAGATTAGCAACAATTTATACGTTGACAATTTTCAAGGAACTACTAATGATGAGAATAAACTAGTGGAAATCTACCATGAGACTAATGGTGAACTGTTGGGAGCTAACATGCCCCTACAGTCGTGGGCCTCCAATAATAAACAACTTAACCAAATAATCTAGGAAGAATTCCCTGATTATAAGGTACCTCACAAATTGAAAGTCTTAAGTATGGAGTGGAATACTTCCACAGACAAATTGAATATCAAGTCGGTGGATTTCAATCATTCACCTCTAACCATGAGAAAACTACTCTCCCATGTCAGCAAGCCATTTGACCCTTGAGGCCTACTCAGTCCTACTCTAATTAAGGGTAAACTCCTTATGCAGGAGTGCTGGCAAAGGAATTTGAGGTGGGATGAAACGTTGCCGGAGGATCTCCAAGAAAAATGGCAGCAGTTGATTCCTGATTACAACAAACTTAGTATTCTACAGTTTCCTCGAAATACCTTAGGACTAAATTTACCCACAAATTTACATGTATTCTGCGATGCTTCAGGCAAAGTGTATGGCTCAGTAGCCTATTTAGTTAATACTCAACAATCATTTTTGCTTACATCTAAGGCAAGGGTAGCCCCGATTAAAAGGAGGTCACTACCCCAAATGGAATTAACTGCCTTATTAGTAGGTGTAAGATTGGCTCATTGCCTGATCAAAACCCTCAGTAATGTTCACCTTGGTGAAATAGTAGTGTAGTCAGACAATGAGGCAGTATTGCAGTGGGTAAAAAACGACAACAACAAAACTCCCTATGTCAGCAATCGAGTAAGGGAAATTCGAGAATTGTCTGCTGGTTATAAATTAACACATGTCCCAACTAAGGACAATCCAGCTGACTATTTATCCAGAGGTTTGACTTAAAGCAATTAGTTAAAACCGAGATGTGGTTTAATGGACCCCAATGGCTAGTTAGTGGTCAGTGGTCCCAACAGAAGCCGCAAGTCATTGTGACCTATGTCACTACCCCTGTTGTGGATCCAGAACCCCCACGAATTTTAGCTATCAATCCTCATCGTTATTCCAATTTAAGCAAATTACTAAGAGTTACAGAAATGGTATTTGATTTCATCAACAAGATGGGATCAAGTATCGATTTCCTAGTTCCATCAAATATTGGGTCAAACAAGCTCAACAAGAGACTTATGGGAAGGAATATGAACATCTCCCAGTAAAGGTGAGTAAGTCTCTGGGTATCTGGCTTGACTCAGACAACTATAACATCTTGAGATGCGGCGGACTTCTGCTTCACGATGAAATAAATTTAGATACGAAGAATCCTATACTTCTTCCACGTCACCACATCATTACTAAACTCATAGTTTTACATTACCATGAGCATAATACATTGCATGGTGGAGTATTAGATACTCTTACTGAAATCAGACAACGTTTTTGGCTTCCCCAAGGTTGCCAAACTGTTAAATCTTTAATCAAGTCTTGTGTAAGAGATCTGATATCGTCTGCAAGAGATATGATGCTCGAGTGTGTCCTTATCCAGGTCCACCGCCCCTACCTAAGGAGCGAGTTGTCCACCTTCGTCCCTTTGAAACCACAGGTGTCGACTATACAGGAGCACTAATTTTAACAGGCACACCGGACAAGATTCCAGTGAAAGCCTACATTTGCATTTTCGCGTGTGCTACCACACATGGAGTACATTTAGAAGTTACTTCTGACATGAGTGCAGAAGCCTTTCTGCAAGCCTTTCGCAGATTTGATGCACGAAGATCTTGCCCAAAATTAATGATCTCAGATAATAGATCTAACTTCGTGGCAGGAGAAGCTTGCTTACAAGAAATATGGAACCATCCAGAAGTACATTCTGTGCTCAAACAGAGACAATGCTATTGAAAATTTACTCCTCCAAGAGCACCATGGCACGGCGGTTTTTACGAAAGAATGGTGGGAACTGTTAAGAAATGCCTAAGAAAAACCTAACACCGGCAGAAAATTAATCTCACCGAATTACAGACCCTTGTCGTGGAAATTGAAGCACGAGTCAACAACAGACCTCTAACCTACTTAACAGAAGATTTCTCCCAAAGAGAACCCCTAAGCCCCTCTCATTTGATTCATGGTGGTCTTCTGAGCCCTCTAATATCTCTAGGAGACGAGGATCCAGCTGACCCTTCGTGTGTCAAAGCTAGTGACTTGGTGGAGAGTTATAGACACCTTTCAAGAGTAATAGAGAAATGGAATGACGTCTGGACACTTAAATATTTAACTGCTTTAAGAAAATATCATTATGGAACTGCAGGCCCATACAATAAAGTTCAACTTAAACCAGGTGATCTTGTCCTAGTAGACAGTGATGGACCCAGGTCAGATTGGCCTATAGCTAAATTGTTGACATCCATCTTGACCGCCATGGTATTTTACGAATTGTTAAAGTTCAGTGTCGAGGCACTACTACCTTGAAAACACTAGAGAAATTAGTACCTTTAGAGTTAGCAGAACACGAGTGTTCTACAGACATACCTGTAACCCAAGTTTCAGAGAACAATGATTCTACTCAACCGAGCACAAGACCATCAGGAGTCGCTGCTTAGAACTGCAAACAGAATCTTAAACAATATTTTGATTCTATTCAAGAGTAGATAACTTATCATTTAAATTTGAGGTGACCTCGCTGATGCAGTAATGAGTTGATGTCCAGTAATTAGTTACGAGTCATAGTGACCCTAGACAGTAGCCTCACTGTTTTGATGAGGTCTCCTTAATCTTAAATGAACCAATTATTCATAATATATATTTTGTTAATATCCTTCTGTTTCTTACAAAGGAATTATTTAATAATTTCCGATGTTTATTTACGTCCCCATGTTGACTTAGTCATCTACCACAGATTCGGAACATTCGTTAGGTGCGTACTAACCCATAAATATATCTTCAGGTTAGAGAAACAGGTGTACGTTAGTACTAATACCTGAACTACGACCCGAATTTTCTCTCCCTGGAGTTATGTTGGAAATAACCAACAGTTTTATACATCTTTGTATTTTATGCAACCTTTGTATAACCCCAAGTAGTTACTAAAATTACTAAATTGTAGATTTAATCATTATCATGATTTATTTAGACATATTGCCAGATTCTTCCTAGTCAGAATGACGACGTGAGGAACGACAGGCAGTAACATGAATTTTCTCCACAATTAGTTGGATTTATAACAAGAGTCCAGTTTATCATTTTCTTTACTAAAAACAGTTACTTACTAATAAGTTTAATTTCGTAGTATACTACTACTTACTGGAACTCCCTTATTTAATTGATATTAAACATTCTAGAGGAAATTACTTTAATGTAAATGATTTTACTTTAATTTCCTCGATTAGTTGCAAAACTTTAATGAGCCAATTTATGTTACGAGAAATTCTATTTTATCACAGAAGAATTTAATGTGATATTAATACTCGTCACTACCTCTTCCTTCCTTAGTCAATTGCGATATATACATATACATTTACGCTCGAAATGTCTATCGAGAGCCGCGCATGCGCAATGAGAAAGAGGAGGAAGACGGGAGAGCTGGAGAGCGTCACTAGACCCGAGAGAACGAGAGAGCACGACACAGACGCCATTGACAACGTGTTGCAGAGCTACGTTTTGATCCCATTTATTTCGCACCAACGACGAGAAGAGCGGTGCCACGTTATCTGGCACTTTAGCCGTGTCCCAGACTAGCATATGAGCAATTCCAAAGACAACGCCATTCAAGCAGCAGCTGGAGGACGAAGAATTGCTCAAGTCTCTACATCAACGGACACGCGGCTCGGCAGCTAGGTTTACCTTTTTCTTATTATGTGGCCACAATTAACATTTAGGCTAGTTGTCGTTAGGCCGTAGAACAAATAATACAATCCCGTACGTGTCGTAAGTAAATTTACCATCTAAATAGATGATTAATTTCATTATTTTCTCCATAGGGAATTTACAGTGCTTGAATATAAATTGCACAGATATTGGCTGAAATTTCCCACTATTGTCCTCATAATATAGGATGTATTTGTAGTTAATTATTATGTAGAAGAGTTCTACAATATAATTGCCTTTCAGTAGCAAGGCGACGCCAACCGAGGTGCTAGGCTTCCCCACCGTTCCGTGCAACAATTTGCCCTATGCAACACGTCGTCGGTCGAGCGTAGCAACTGATTACACTTCACTAGATTTACAGCTAAGCTGTCCCTTTTTTATCTGTAGCACTAACTCTGTAGTTACAGTAGTGATCTCTCAAAGAGATCAAATACACTCACCCATTGATTTATATACTGCATTATTCTATCCAACAGTATATTGAGGTGCATTTACCTCCAATTAATATTATATAATCAACCTTATTTACTTTCATATTTTATTTACTCTGGTGAAGAACCAGCACCAGAATAATGCTATGGATGTATTAATCTTTTAACATGTAACCCCCCAATTTTGTGTAAGTTAATTTGACTCCATTTATACAAGAAATACAGTTTCACTAAGATTCATAGGACACTAGTTCCTGGGATCAGTTTTTCCATTGCTTTATTTTGTTTTCCACTTTTTCTCAAAAAGTGTTGGTCCTTCATAGCTATCGAAGTATATATTTAATTATTAGTTATTGGAGTCAGGTTTTCCCCCACAGGGGGTGACAGTTCACACTTGGGAGTACGGGGTGACAGTACACACTTGGGGGTAGGTGGGGTGACAGTACACACATGGGGTTAGGGGGTGTCAGTACACACTTGGGGGTTGGGGGGGTGACAGTACACATTTAGGAGTAGGCGGGTGACAGTACACACTTGGAAGAAGGGGGAGTGACTGTACACACTAGGGGGTAGGGGGGGTGACAATACACACATAGGGTAGGGGGGTGACAGTACTCACTTGGGAGTAGGGGAGTGACAGAATGCAATTGGGGGTAGATTGGGTGACAGTACACACTTGGATGTAGGGGGGTGACAGTACACACTTGGGAGTAGGGGGGTGACAGTACGCACTTGGGGGTAGGAGATGACAGTACACACTTGGGGGTAGGGGGTGACAGTATTCACTTGGGGGTAGGGGGTGACAGTACACACTTGGGGGTAGGGGGAAGGTGACAGTACACACTTGGGGGCAGGTTGGGTGAGAGTACACCCTTGGGTGTAGGGGGTGAAAGTACACACTTGGGTGTAGGGGGTGAATGTACACTCTTGGGAGTAGGATGGTGACAGTACACACATGGGGGTAGGGGAGGTGACAGAACACACTTGGGGGTAGGGGGTGACAGTACACACTTAGGGGTATGGGGTGACAGTACTCATTTGGGAGTAGGGGGATGAGAGTACACACTTGGGGGTAGGGGGGTGACAGTACACACTTGGGGGTAGGGGAGACAGTACACACTTGAGGGAAGAGGAGGGGGGTGATGGTACACACTTGGGGTTAGGGGGGTGACTGTACACACTTGGAGGTAGGTGGGGTGACAGTACACACTTGAGAGTAGGGGGTGACAGTACACACTTGGGGGTAGGGGGTGACAATACACACTTGGGAGTAGGGGGGTGACAGTACACACTTGAGGAATAGGGGAGACAGTACACACTTGGGAGTAGAAGGGTGACATTACACATATGGGGGTAGGGGAGGTGACAGTACACACTTAGGGGTAGGGGTGACAGTACTCACTTGGAGATATGGGGTGACAGTAGTCACTTGGGGTAAGGGGGGGGTGACAGTACACACTTGGAAGTAGATAGGGTGACTGTACACACTAGGGGGTAGGGGGGTGACAGTACTCACTTGGGGTAAGGGTGGGGGGGGTGTGACAGAACACACTTCGGGGTAGGTATGGTGACAGAACACACTTGGGGGTAGGGGGTGACAGTACTCACTTGGAGATATGGGGTGACAGTACTCACTTGGGGTAAGGGGGGGTGACAGTACACACTTGGAAGTAGATAGGGTGACAGTACACACTTGGGGGTAGGGGGGTGACAGTAGTCACTTGGGGTAAGGGTGGGGGGGGTGTGACAGAACACACTTCGGGGTAGGTATGGTGACAGAACACACTTGAGGGTATTGGGTGACAGTACACACTTGAGGTAGGAGGTGGGTGATGGTACACACTTATGGGTAAGGGGGGGGGGGTTACCGTACACACTTATGGTAGGAGGGTGACAGTTCACACTTGGGGGCAGGGGGGGGCGTGAATACACTTGCGAGTAGGGCGTGCCAGTACACACTTGAGAGTAGGGGGTGACAGTACACACTTGGATGGTAGGGTGGTGACAGTATACACTTGAGGGTAGGGGTGAAAGTACGCACTTGGGGGAAGGTTAGGTGAGAGTTCACACTTCGGTGTAGGGGGTGACAGTACACACATGGGGGTTGGGGTGTGACAGTACACACTTGAGGATAGGGAGTGACAGTTCACACTTGGGAGTACGGGGTGACAGTATTCACTTGGGGGTATGTGTGGTGACAGCAGGCACATTGGAGTACGGGGTGACAGTACACACTTGGGGTAAGGGGGGGGTGATAGTACACACTTGGGTGTACCGGGTGAAAGTACACACTTGCGAGTAGGGGGGGACAGTACACACTAGGGGGTTATGGGGTGACAGTACACACTAGGGGGTTAGGGGGTGACAGTACACACTTGGGGGTAGGGGGGTGACAGTACACATTTGGGGGTAGGGGGTGACAGTACACAATTGGGAGTAGGGGGGGGGGGTGACCGAACACAATTGGGGGTAGTGGGGTGATAGTACACTCTTGAGGGTAGGGGGTGAGAGTACACTCTTGAGGGTAGGGGGTGACAGTACACTCTTGAGGGTAGGGGGTGACAGTACACACTTGTGGGTAGGGGGTGACAGTACACACTTGTGGGTAGGGGGTGACAGTACACTCTTGAGGGTAGGGGGTGACAGTACACACTTGTGGGTATGGTGTGACAATACACACTTGAGAGTAGGAAGGGGGGTAATGGTACACACTAGGGGGTAGGTGTGGGGGGGGTGACAGTACTACCATGGGGGGTAGAGAGGGTTGCCGGTACACACTTGGAAGTAGGGGAGGGTGACAGTACACACATGAGGGTAGGGATGACAGTACACCATTTGGGGTAGGGGGGGGTGACAGTACACACTTGGTGGTAGGTGGGGGGTGACAGTACACACTTGAGGGTAGAAGGTGACAGTACACACTTGAGGGTAGAAGGTGACACACTTAGGACTAGGGGTGACAGTACACACTTGGCGGTAAGGGGGGTGGCAGTACAAACTTTGAGATTTGGGGGGGGGGGTTACAATACACACTTGTGGGTAGGTTTGGGGGTGACAGAACTCACTTGGGTGCTGAGGGGGTGATAGTACACTTGAGCGTAGGGGTGACAGTTAACACTTGGGAGTACAGGGTGACAGTATACACCTGGGAGTAGGGGGGGTGACAGTACACGCTTGGGGGTAGGGAGGGGGTGACAGTACACACTTGAGGGTAGGGGGGTGACAGTACACACTTGGGGGCAGGGAGTTACAGTACTCAGTTGGGGTAAAGAGGGTGACAGTACACACTTGAAAGGTAGGGGGGTGACAGTACACACTTTGGGGTAGGAGGGTGACAGTACACACTTTGAGGTAGGGGGAGTGACAGTACTCCTTTGGGGTAAGGGGTGCCAGTACACACTTGGAGGTGGGGGATGACAGTACACACTTGGGGTTAGGGGGGGTGGCAGAACATACTTGGGGGTTGGAGGGTGGCAGTACACACTTGGGGCGAAGGGGGTGCCAGTACACACTTGGGGGTAGGGGGGTGACAGTACGCACTTGAGGGTAGGGGGTGACAGTACACACTTGGGGGTACGGGGTGACAGTACACACTTGGGAGTAGTGGTTCACAGTACACACCTGAGGGTAGTGGGGGGATGGTACACACTTGGGGGTAGGGGGGTTACAGTTCACACTTGGAGGTAGGGGGTGACAGTACACACTTGATGGTTGGTGGGGGGGTGACAGTATTCACTTGAGGGTAGGGAGGGGGTGACAGTTCACACTTGGGAGTACGGGGTGACAGTGCACACTTGGGAGTAGGAGAGTAACAGTACACACTTGGGAGTAGGAGAGTAACAGTACACACTTGGTGGTAGGAGGGGTGATAGTACACACTTGTGGGTAGGAGGGTGACAGTTCACACTGTGGGGTATGAGGGGGTGACAGTTTAAACTTGGGGGTAGGGGGGTGAGAGTACACACTTGGGGTTGGGGCAACAGTACACTCTTGGGAGTAGGGAAGGGAGACTGTACTCACTTGGGGGTAGGTGGTGACAGATCACTCTTGGGGGTAGGTGGTGACAGATCACTCTTGGGGGTAGGGGGGGTGACGGTACACACTAAGGTGGTAAGGATGACAGTACACACTTGGGGGTAGGGGGGGTGACGGTACACACTTAGGTGGTAAGGATGACAGTACACACTTGGGGGTAGGGGGGGTGACGGTACACACTTAGGTGGTAAGGATGACAGTACACACTTGGGGGTAGGGGGTGACAGTGCACACTTGGGTGTAGGGGGTGACAGTACACATTTGGGGACGGGGTGGGGACAGAACACACTTGGAGGTAGTGGGTGACGGTTCACACTTAGGGGTAAGGGGTGACAGTACACACAAGGGGGTAAGGGTGTGACAGTACTCACTTTGGGGTAGAGGGGAATAACGGTACTCACTTGGGGGTAGGGGGGTGCCAGTACACACTAGTGGAAATGGCCCGAATTTGGAGCCGTTTTGCTTTTTCCGACGTCCCCAACTTGGCCCAAGGGTTTTTCCATATTTTCCACACGGCCCTCACTTGGCACAAGGGTTTTACATTACAAATGGCTACGGCCCCAACTTGGCGTATGGTTTTTTTCCATAATTTTCCATAATTTTCACATTTACACTCCAAAAACACAATTCATGCACAAAATATATTATTTACACACAAAATATACCATTCACACACAAAATGTCATTTATTGATAAAATATGTCATTTACATACGAAATGTTAGTTACACACAAAAATATACCATTTACACAAATATTGCATGTACACTCAAAGTATAACATTTACACAAAGTATGACATTTGTACAAATATAGCAAATTGCTTATACATTTAGGCAATAAAAATGCGCTTTCATTAAAATTATTCAAATTCACAAACATAATTTTCACAAAATACCCACACATTGTCTCATAAACCAAAATACACTTTCACATGAAGATATATTTTTTTCAGATTACGTATACAGAACTTACACAAATACACAATTTGCACACAAAAATACAGTTGCATCAGTTCCACTCCAGCGTATTAAAAACACAACTTGCATAAATACACTATTCGAACAAAACAATTGTAAAACATGAGCAATTATTGCACAAATTGTGTAATTATTACACATCTTTGCAGAATTAATACAAGCCAGTCGGCCAAGCAGACAGCACACTGGACTTGTGATCCTGTGGTCCCGGGTTCGATCCCGGGCGCCGGCGAGAAACAATGGGCAGAGTTTCTTTCACCCTATGCCCCTGTTACCTAGCAGTAAAATAGGTACCTGGGTGTTAGTCAGCTGTCACGGGCTGCCTCCTGGGGGTGGAGGCCTGGTCGAGGACCGGGCTGCGGGGACACTAAAAAGCCCCGAAATCATCTCAAGATGAGCCAACTTGCTATATAGTTACACAACTTGCTCATTGACAATCAATACACGAAGGTATAAATAAACAATTCGTCCATATTTAATTACACAACATGTGCAGTTAATACACAACTTGCACAATTATTACACATCTTTCATAATTATTATTACACAACTTGCACAATGACAATCAATACTCGAAGGTATAAATATACAATTCGTTCATATACAATTACACAACTTTCGCAGTTAATACACAACTTGCACAATTATTGCACATCTTTCATAATTATTATTACACAACTTGTACAAATACATACTCAGCATAAATATATTCAATACATAACTAGCCCAAATATGTAAATACACTTGGGGGTAGGAGGGTAACAGTACATATACAATTACACAACATGCGCAGTTAATACAAAACTTGCACAATTATTACACATCTTTCATAATTATTATTACACAACTTGCACAAATACATACTAAGCATGCATACAATACATAACCAAATATGTAAATACACAACCAGCACAAATAAACACTTCACACAAATAGTTACATATACACAATTAATAAACAACTTGCACAAAAAATATAATCAATACACAACTAGCCAAAATATGAACACACCTAATCAATTCCACAAATACACATACAAAACGTGTACAATTAATGCACAATTTGCACAAACAATACACAATTTGTGGGAATATAATCAATACATAATTGCAGTCATAATACAACGTATGAAAAATACATAACCTGCACAAATTAATACACAACTTGCACAAGTTTATTAATTATGTTATTTGTACAAATACAATCACAACAACTAGACCAAACAATACACAATTTGCATGATATTTTTCTAGGTATGTTTAGGACATTATTTATAATAGGCCGAGTTTGACCAGTTTCAAGTTTCACCCCCCAAAGTTTCACAATCCAAATTCCCCTCCCCCCCCACCCCCAAAATTCCAAATTCAGAATTTCACATGAATGAATGATACACCTAACATCCTATGAGCTCAATATAAAAACACCTTTTCCATTATTGTTTCAACATTATTAGTGCTAGACTATTTATCTAACATATGTCCATTATTTTTAATGCCTTATTAATACCCCCTTGTTACATCTTCTTCAATCATGCCACCCATATTTATTTAGGCAAACCATCCAACAGACTTATTGGTTCTAGCCTTAGTTATGTTAGGGACAGGTGGGGGTTAGGCAAAGTCAGTAATTTATATGATAAATTTAAGCAAATTTACTATATCCTATCAAAAATGTAACCAATTAGAACCTAAATTCTTCTATATCTATCAAAAATTAAACTTATACAAGAAAACCCTAACCAAATTCAACCTAGCAAAAGCTAAACTAACTAAATATGAGCATCCCATTTCCTCACATACAAGCCTATGTCACCTCTGTCCATACATTACATAAGTTGGCTTTAGCTCAAACCCCCAAATTAGTAAATTTACTCTTTTTTTATGAACATGCTAGATCATTACCCCTAAGATATTATATATTCTACATATACAACCTCACCTAAAATATCCAAAGCTAGATTTGATTAATGTTGGCCAAATTTAAGCTATTCCCACCTAAATTCAAACCTAATTCAATTCAATTTTAGCCAAATATACCAAATGTTTTGTAACAGCACAGTCAATGCCCATTTTTATCCACATTTTCACCTATTCCAACCTACCCTACACAGCCTTACCTAACCAGACCTAGTATATCCAAAGCTAGATTTTATTAAAATAGGCAAAATTTATGCTGTCCCACCTAAATTAAACCTATTTTAAGGCAATTCCAGCCAAATATACCCCAAATGTTTTGTAACATAGCGCAGGCAAAGCACATTTTTACCAACCTATTCTAACCTAACCAACACAACCTCACCTAACTTGACCCAGCATATTCAAGGCTAGATTCGAATAAAAGTTGGTGAAATTTATAATGTTCCACCTAAATTTAAATCTAATTTGATCCAACTTCTATCAAATATACCCAAAACGTGTTGTATCATAGCACAGCCAAAGCCAGTTTTATCCATGTTTCACCTATTCCATCTAAACTTCTAATATCCAACATCCAGTCTTGACACAAAATCCCCCATTCTCAAGACCATTTCATAGTGCTAGTGCTGTGTCCGTCTGGCTATTTCCTATTTCCATATGTGTTTCTATCATCAATTCTACCAAACGAGACCTAACCTAACCTATACAAACACAACATTAAGTAAATTCATCCAAATTATTCCACGTTGTAACAATTCCAGTAAATTTTTCCTAATTATATCAAACCAAACCTCCCCTCCCCTAAATTCTACTAAATGCACCTATGCACATCACATCCAGAGCACGAGTTAACTGTCAGAGCTGATAATGTCTTCTTCTAACATCCATTCCATCCTGGATTACAGCTAATTTTGCTAATATAGTATTATTAGAAGTGTGTTGCTACTAGGTATTTTTCTCATATTACCAGAACTCAACCACTTAGGACCTAACCTCTGATACGACATATACTCAGAAAAGTGTTAATTTCGTAATTATACCTCTGTGCTCATGCCTAACCTGCAGGATTCTTGGAGCTTTGTTGAATATTGAATCTATATTCTTAGGAAAGTGAAGTTTAGGATAAGCCGCACTGATCCTAACCTGCTTAGATCTGTGTTGAACATTTTATTCATATTCATAGAAAAATTATGTTTTTGAATATGAACCTAACTACCCCTCGCCTATTAAACTTGGATTTATGTTCAATATTGCAGCTACATTGTTGGATAAGTGTTTAGTTTTTATGCATCAACCCAACCGTCCTGGACCTAACCTCCCTTTATCTAATTTCAAATGTATCGTATTTATGGGAGGAAAGTGTTGTTTATGCATCAACTTAACCGTCCTGGACCAAACCTCTGATACATGGATCTTGTTTCAATATTGCATCATATTCTTATATCACGGCCCTTGAGGATTTGTCAAAAGTGTAAATCATTTGAGTGGAGTGTCTTGGTAACACCCTGTGATTATTATTATTGATCCTCATTCGATTACTTTGTGTTGTATCATTATTGCCGTGTTGTACTTCGTGTATTATCGGACAGTGTTGTGAGTTCTAGAGTCATATGAAACCTTTTTTTGGCTCGTCTGTGTGATAAGCAATAATTATTAGCAATTAATATTAATTATTGAGGAATCCTTTAACTTAATTATTGACGTGTTAATTACTATCCTGGTTCGAAACTGTCTGTTTGACAGATTGTTACCATAATTATTTCATCTTGATTAGCTGTTTGAGTGACAGATTGTTAAAGTAATATTAACTGACAAGCAGTGCTTGGCCACACGTTGCTGAGACGCAGCAACCTTCCCTGTCCCCCAGTCCACCTAACCATTCCCACTTCACTCGTCTCTTCGGAGGCCCAACCATTCCTTACTCCACCGTCTCCTCGTCCTTCCCACCATGCCCCACTCCCCTGTCCCTTTGTCCTCCCCACCATTCTCTATTCCCCCATCCCCTCGTCCTTCCCCACCATTACCCTCTCCCTTGTCCCCTCGTACTCTCCACCATATCTCACTTCCGTCCCCTCGTCATCCCCACCATTCCCCACTCCCTCGTTTGATGCCTTCCCAAATGGTCTGATGTTCCCATCACAAAATTGGGAACATCAAGTGATCTGATGTTCCCATCACTGAAATATAAGAAAAACAGTTAAAAAATTAAATGTAAATAAGAAAAAAATTATGAATAAAATATTCTTACAAAATGAACGGCATGGTAAAAAATACAGCTTAATTCCAACACAATGTATCACAAAATAATTAAATAAAAAAATAAAATAAAATCGAAATCTATGAAAATAAAATTTATCAATGCAATCGGAAACATTGAAGTGGAATTTGTGACATATTTATTATAGTGTGCATGTTGCTATTATGTGCAACAGGTGGCGCTGTTTTCAAAAATGCATGTTTTAACTGTCAGAGGTGTGGCACCTATACAGTAGGTATATAAAAAGACACGCCTATTCAAATGCAACGATGTGTCAAAATTTCATAGCAATTGGTGAAGAACTTTCGGAGATTACAGAATGTGTTACTCTTACGTCCAACAGATAGTGCTTTTTTTTTTTAAGCATGTTTTTTCCTGTCACAGGTGAGGCATGTACATAGTAGATATATAAAAGATGCACCTATTCAAATGCAACATTTTGTCAAAAATTTTCAAATCATGTATATAGAAGATATATGAAAAGATACGCCTATTCAAATGCAACATTTTGTCAAAGTTTCAAAGCAATTTGAAAGAGAGGTAAAGTGGTTTCGAAAATTTCCCTCACATGAAATACACAATTTTTCAGAAAAAAAATGTTTTCTTTTACCGTCACAGACTTGACATCTATATAGTATGTATATAAAAATCTGCTTGGATGCAAATGGAACGTTGTGTGAAAATTTCAAAGCAATCGGTGAAGAACTATCGGAGATTAGCGATTATGCACAAACGAACATTTCCATTTTTATTTATATAGATTGTTGAATGTCTTGGTGACAGAATAATGGAGTAAAGAGTTTCTATTTTATTTGTATTTGGCTGTGTGAGAGATTATATTTAACGTAAATTACCTTTGATTGATAACCATCTGGAGGACACTGATTAACGTAATTAACATAATGAATAAGCATAAATTAATTGATGGATTGTAACTGATTGTTGTACCTATCTGTGTGACAGGGAACTAACGTAATAAATTATTTGTAATTTAATTACAATTCGTTATGACGGTCGTTCATTTTCCCTCCCTGCTGACGGTGGTACTGTTGCTGTTTCAGATTGCTGCTGCACCCTTATGTATGTTGCGCTGCATGGGGTTCCCATCGAGTTCTAGGAAGGGCTGCTCTGACGTTATTTCGGTAAATATGGGGCCGTGGGGTCCCCTACGAATGAACACTATCTCTTCAGGCAGGTGGCGGGGGGGGGGGGGTGTCTCAAACGGGACCATCGCTCTCTGTCTTCGGTCTCCTGTTCCATCGACTGTCACATTGATGGGTTATACCATGCGCGCCCTTTACGCTGGGCAGCCTCAGATGTGTTTCTGGTGTGGCCTTGAGGGGCACTAGGCAGCGGACTGCAATGGTGTGGCAGCAGCTCCCGAGAATTTCTTTAGAGTGAAGGACTTTTCCCCCTTTGGTGGCTCTAGCCCTGTCGCCTTGTGATGATGTGGTGGAGGAAGCTTCCCTGCTGTCTGCTGCCCCTGTGTTGCCTGGTTCCTTGGCCTGCATGGACGAGGGTGTGGTTGGTGAAGTGGGTGTTGAGGTGGTGGTGCATTGGGGGCCCACCCTTGCAGCTGGCTTCATCACCTCCGCCGGCTCCCTCGCCTACTCTTGCTGTGCCTGTCCCGTCTTCGGTTTCGGTATCGGCTGTGAAGTGTGGGCTTGCACTCTCCGTCGTCGAGGCTGCTGTACTTTGGGATAGTGCTCTGCGAGGCATGGTGCGGCCAGCAGGGGGCTCTCCTCAGGGGCCTCCTGCAGGTTGTGACAGTTCGGATGTCAACGGCCTGTGTTTAAATGTTCTCCAACAGTTTGGGGTGAGTTGCCCGCTCGTCAGTGGGCTGTCGTGTGTGAATTTGGGGACTCTAAGGGCTCCTCCTCTGTGTACTGTGATGTTGGTGTGCGGGCGAGTGGTGTGGTGCCGGAAGGTGGCGTGGGCCCTACGACAGTGGTGGCGGAGATTCACGTGCCTCCTACAGGCGCCGGTGCGGGTGTCTCTGTGTCAGCTTCTGTATCCCCTCCAGCAGTGGGGTTCCCGCTGTGAGAAGTGGTCTCATCTCTTGAGAGATGCTGCGGATGGTGGTGCATTCTGGGACTGTGTGATGGTCCTCAAGAAGGATTTCCTCCGTGGGGGTTCTGTGCACCTGGGCCTGTAGATGTTATTCACAGTGCTTCCCGTGAAATGTTGCCCCCCCCTGTGGTGCCACCTCCCGTGGTGCTGCCCGCTGTGGTGCCGCCTCCCGTGGTGCTGCCCGCTGTGTTACAACCTCCGCCCCCCGTGTTGCGGCCCCTCCCGGGGTTGCAATGCCTGATAGTGTTGCTCGGCCTGTCGATGTTTTGGATGTTGCCCAGCTGCCCTTCATGTGGGAACGGGTGGTGCCGGTCCCACTGCGCTCGTCTACTATTTGGTTCCCTCGGGTGCATGTCTCTGTGTCTCAGGTTCCGGATAATATTGTCAGCCCTCGTGGACGTTTATGTCCAGATGTTCGTCCTGATGTATGGCTTCATTGGGAGGCGTACACTATCAGGTTTCCGGTGGCGGATTATCCGGATATATGCAGGTAGGGCTGGCATGTGTTGCTTTCGCCTCTCCTTGCTGTGTTTGCTGTGGGCCTGTCGGGTCTGTGGTAGTGTACTTTTATTTAGTTATTATACTGTGTTTTTTGTGGTATTCTGTACCTTTATGTTCCATGTGCCATGTTAAATGTTCACTGTGATATTTTGTAACCCGAGTTTGGGATTTTGTTTTGGTCCTTTTTAATGTAATTTCTTTTGTATTCATTATATTTACTTTTATGTATACATGTGTGTTTTTCCTGTGTCATGAGAACTATCTCCGGTTTTCTTGTGTTTTTATATTGTTGAACATTGTATTTTGTATGTTGTATTTTGTGCATTGTATTTTGTATGTTGCATTTTGTGCATTGTGTTTTGAATGTTGTATATTATATTTTTCATATTGGATTTTGTTACTTATTGTTTGGTTTTCAAGTGTTTATGTTCTTATGTTTGTTCTTTTGGCCTGGTTGGATCTTGTTCCTGCAGGTGTTAGCATGATGATTTTTATTGTATTTATTGTCTTCTCTTTATTTTATTATTCTACGTGTGTATATGCCTTCTGGTATTTAGTTTTGTGTGTTTTTGTGTTCCCTTTTGCCGGTTCCTGCGTGTCTATGTGTTCTCTTTTTCCAGTTCCTGAGTGTTTATTCCTGTTTATGTGTGTGTGGGTGTTGCTGACTTTGTCGCGTCGGCTCCTATGTGTGCCGATCTTTGTTTCTGTGTGCGTGTCTTTTCATTATGTTTATACCGGTTCCTGTGTGTTCTGGTCATGTATTAATGTCTGTATGGGCTCTTTGCCCTTTACTTGTGTATATATATATATATATATATATATATATATATATATATATATATATATATATATATATATATATATATATATATATATATATATATATATATGTCGTACCTAGTAGCCAGAACGCACTTCTCAGCCTACTATGCAAGGCCCGATTTGCCTAATAAGCCAAGTTTTCATGAATTAATTGTTTTTCGACTACCTAACCTACCTAACCTAACCTAACTTTTTCGGCTACCTAACCTAACCTATAAAGATAGGTTAGGTTAGGTTAGGTAGGGTTGGTTAGGTTCGGTCATATATCTACGTTAATTTTAACTCCAATAAAAAAAATTGACCTCATACGTAATGAAATGGGTAGCTTTATCATTTCATAAGAAAAAAATTAGAGAAAATATATTAATTCAGGAAAACTTGGCTTATTAGGCAAATCGGGCCTTGCATAGTAGGCATAGAAGTGCGTTCTGGCTACTAGGTACGATATATATATATATATATATATATATATATATATATATATATATATATATATATATATATATATATATATATATATATATATTTATGATCGATGTTCCCTTCGGGAATCTTAATTTTAAGATGAATAGGAAAACCAGGGATATACTGAACATCTTGTATCAGAATCTTTACTTTAAAAAACATAACGTTTCGAATACTTCTCGTATTCATCATCAGATCTAAAAGAAAAAACAGAAATCACAGTCAAATAGCTGGTAAACAAAGAACTCATACTGAATATAATTGCCTATCAAAGAAAGGAAAAAGCTTAAAAAACAAAACACTTAAGCGCACTTAAAGTGATCAATACAAATAAAACTTATTAACTGTCACATATATTAAAACTAATTTAAAATCCATTAAACTACAAGATGAAATTTATAACTACTAAAACAAACCATTCTATTAAACTTACGTGAAGTGATCAGAAGTGAAACTTGATACCTAACACATAGATACTAAACACTATAACAAATATTTATATAATGACTACAAATCTACAAAAAATGTATGTAAAATACAAACAGAATAAACGACAATTATAAAGTACTAACCAAAATCTTATAAAAAACTCAAATATTAAATAAAATTAAATACCAAAAAATGTATTATATATCCTAAATAAAAGATTATATTAATGTACAATGTTAAGACTTGAAATAAGTAAGAAAGGGCAAAGACATGGTAAACTAAACAAAATTAAACTACCAAAATAAACTAAAAATCAAATTACAGGGCCTACTGTGCACTATACAGTGTACAATTGAACAGCTGAAAGGTTGCTATTTAACAGAGGCCGCAGCTCCTTTATATATAAGGATTCCATTACTCTCAAATCTGACTGGCCATTCATACAAGTGTCCAGAATTTTAAAATCAGATTCCAGCAGAGAATGATCAAACTCATAACAATGGTTTCTAATCTCCGAAAATGCTGGTTTAGACAATGGTAATCCAGTCCTAAAAGATAATCCCCGGTGCTCAAGTATCCTAATCTTAAAGTTCCGAATGGAACTCCCGACATATCCAGCATTACAGCTGGAACAATTATACATATATACGACATTTGAGCACAAGGGGATAGGCACTTTATCTTTAAATTTAAAATAAGAGCCTATGGTATTTGTGTTGACAAAAATAAATCTAAAGTCTACTTGAGGATAACACTGCTGCAACAGTCTCCTCAAACGACTCCTTACAGAAAAGCTAATACTGCCATAAAATGGTAATTTAATATATTTAAGATCCCTTTCCACTGTAGTAATCCTACACGATGGGTGAAACTTCTTATTTAAGAAATTCCTTATAAAAGTATAAACCATATGCACAGGATAACCATTATTTGAAAAAAAATTCACAAGAAAATTAATTTCCTGATCAAAGTTATTCCAATTAGAACATAAAACAAAGGCCCTATTCAGTAGAGTGTTAATAGCATTTTTCTTAAAAATATCAGGAACAAAGGAATTAAAATTTAAACCTAAACCAGTAAAGGTTGGTTTCCTAAAAACATTAGTGTTGAACCCATTGAGGTTATTCACTTTTACATCAAGAAACGACAATGAATTATCAACTTCACACTCTGCAGTAAACCGTATATTACTATGTTGTGCATTAAGATACTCTCTAAATTTCTCAATATGACATTGGTCCCTAAACAACAAAAAAGTGTCATCTACATATCTTCTGTACAAGACTGGTTTAAAGGCCGAAGGACAATTATCAAGCCAATTTATTTCGTGAAAACTCAAAAAAGCATTAGCCAGTGCAGGACCTAAAGGAGACCCCATTGCTACTCCATCAATTTGTTTATAATAAATATTATTAAACATAAAGATGGAGTCTTTAACTGCTATTTCTAACAGCCGTCTGAATATTTTACTACAAAATCCAGACACTAAGTTAGTGTCAGCAAATAATTGACTTACACAGATATCAATGGTTTCCAACAGAGGAATATTAGTAAAAAGTGATTCAACATCGAAACTGGCCATTATAGTTGGGAACTCAAAATTTAAAGAGGAAAGTTCTTTTACAAAATCCTGAGAATTTCTCACAGTAAATTCATTATGCGTTAATGGTTCTAATAATGGAACCAGAAACTTAGCCAGTTTATAATTAAAAGTGCCAATCGCTGATAAAATAGGACGAATCGGTATACCTGTTTTATGAACTTTAGGTAACCCATATAAGATGCCAGGCTTAGAGCCAGTTGCAAGTAATTTAGTATAATCGAAAAGAGAGTCTTTCAAACTTCTTAAAACTCTATTCAGTTTATCCTCACATTTCAAAATATACGAGAATGGGTCTATATCAACCAACGTAAATTTAGAGGGGTCTTCTAACAACCTTTCCACCTTATTAACATACTCTAACTTGTCCAAAACTACTATACCCCTACCTTTATCTGGCCTGGTAATGCAAATACTCCTATCATTCTTTAAGCTATTAATACACTCCAATTTCCTTTTGTCAAAAGGAGGGAATGTAGATCTATATTTACCAAAGTCGTTAAAGACTTCATGTGCTAAGGAGGAAACAGTACTGATGATATTGGTCCAGCTATAATTTGTACCAGACCTTAGGGTACAAGTTTTCAATGTGTTGCATAACCGCTCAAAACCTAAAAAATGATTAACAAATTTAGGTTTTTTACATGTCAACCCGAAGTCCAACCCTAGAGAGAGAAGTTCTTTCTCAATGGGAGACAGAACTCTCTTTGAAAAATTGAAAACCACCTTATCAGGGTCCACCGAATTAAATGAAGGTATACCCAAGTTACGCAATTTCTTCTCGTGAATAAGTCTACATTTTTCAACCCTTTTTTCATTATAATTTTCATATTTACATTTAAAAGATGCAAAATCAACCCAGGAAACCAAGATCTTGAATTTCTCCAAGTTCACGTGCAATTCACTTTTCAGCTTATTTAAGCAGAAGCGGGTAAATAAGCTGAAAAGTGAATTGCACGTGAACTTGGAGAAATTCAAGATTTTGGTTTCCTGGGTTGATTTTGCATCTTTAAAATGTAAATATGAAAATTATAATGAAAAAAGGGTTGAAAAATGTAGACTTATTCACGAGAAGAAATTGCGTAACTTGGGTATACCTTCATTTAATTCGGTGGACCCTGATAAGGTGGTTTTCAATTTTTCAAAGAGAGTTCTGTCTCCCATTGAGAAAGAACTTCTCTCTCTAGGGTTAGACTTCGGGTTGACATGTAAAAAACCTAAATTTGTTAATCATTTTTTAGGTTTTGAGCGGTTATGCAACACATTGAAAACTTGTACCCTAAGGACTGGTACAAATTATAGTTGGACCAATATCATCAGTACTGTTTCCTCCTTAGCACATGAAGTCTTTAACGACTTTGGTAAATATAGATCTACATTCCCTCCTTTTGACAAAAGGAAATTGGAGTGTATTAATAGCTTAAAGAATGATAGGAGTATTTGCATTACCAGGCCAGATAAAGGTAGGGGTATAGTAGTTTTGGACAAGTTAGAGTATGTTAATAAGGTGGAAAGGTTGTTAGAAGACCCCTCTAAATTTACGTTGGTTGATATAGACCCATTCTCGTATATTTTGAAATGTGAGGATAAACTGAATAGAGTTTTAAGAAGTTTGAAAGACTCTCTTTTCGATTATACTAAATTACTTGCAACTGGCTCTAAGCCTGGCATCTTATATGGGTTACCTAAAGTTCATAAAACAGGTATACCGATTCGTCCTATTTTATCAGCGATTGGCACTTTTAATTATAAACTGGCTAAGTTTCTGGTTCCATTATTAGAACCATTAACGCATAATGAATTTACTGTGAGAAATTCTCAGGATTTTGTAAAAGAACTTTCCTCTTTAAATTTTGAGTTCCCAACTATAATGGCCAGTTTCGATGTTGAATCACTTTTTACTAATATTCCTCTGTTGGAAACCATTGATATCTGTGTAAGTCAATTATTTGCTGACACTAACTTAGTGTCTGGATTTTGTAGTAAAATATTCAGACGGCTGTTAGAAATAGCAGTTAAAGACTCCATCTTTATGTTTAATAATATTTATTATAAACAAATTGATGGAGTAGCAATGGGGTCTCCTTTAGGTCCTGCACTGGCTAATGCTTTTTTGAGTTTTCACGAAATAAATTGGCTTGATAATTGTCCTTCGGCCTTTAAACCAGTCTTGTACAGAAGATATGTAGATGACACTTTTTTGTTGTTTAGGGACCAATGTCATATTGAGAAATTTAGAGAGTATCTTAATGCACAACATAGTAATATACGGTTTACTGCAGAGTGTGAAGTTGATAATTCATTGTCGTTTCTTGATGTAAAAGTGAATAACCTCAATGGGTTCAACACTAATGTTTTTAGGAAACCAACCTTTACTGGTTTAGGTTTAAATTTTAATTCCTTTGTTCCTGATATTTTTAAGAAAAATGCTATTAACACTCTACTGAATAGGGCCTTTGTTTTATGTTCTAATTGGAATAACTTTGATCAGGAAATTAATTTTCTTGTGAATTTTTTTTCAAATAATGGTTATCCTGTGCATATGGTTTATACTTTTATAAGGAATTTCTTAAATAAGAAGTTTCATCCATCGTGTAGGATTACTACAGTGGAAAGGGATCTTAAATATATTAAATTACCATTTTATGGCAGTATTAGCTTTTCTGTAAGGAGTCGTTTGAGGAGACTGTTGCAGCAGTGTTATCCTCAAGTAGACTTTAGATTTATTTTTGTCAACACAAATACCATAGGCTCTTATTTTAAATTTAAAGATAAAGTGCCTATCCCCTTGTGCTCAAATGTCGTATATATGTATAATTGTTCCAGCTGTAATGCTGGATATGTCGGGAGTTCCATTCGGAACTTTAAGATTAGGATACTTGAGCACCGGGGATTATCTTTTAGGACTGGATTACCATTGTCTAAACCAGCATTTTCGGAGATTAGAAACCATTGTTATGAGTTTGATCATTCTCTGCTGGAATCTGATTTTAAAATTCTGGACACTTGTATGAATGGCCAGTCAGATTTGAGAGTAATGGAATCCTTATATATAAAGGAGCTGCGGCCTCTGTTAAATAGCAACCTTTCAGCTGTTCAATTGTACACTGTATAGTGCACAGTAGGCCCTGTAATTTGATTTTTAGTTTATTTTGGTAGTTTAATTTTGTTTAGTTTACCATGTCTTTGCCCTTTCTTACTTATTTCAAGTCTTAACATTGTACATTAATATAATCTTTTATTTAGGATATATAATACATTTTTTGGTATTTAATTTTATTTAATATTTGAGTTTTTTATAAGATTTTGGTTAGTACTTTATAATTGTCGTTTATTCTGTTTGTATTTTACATACATTTTTTGTAGATTTGTAGTCATTATATAAATATTTGTTATAGTGTTTAGTATCTATGTGTTAGGTATCAAGTTTCACTTCTGATCACTTCACGTAAGTTTAATAGAATGGTTTGTTTTAGTAGTTATAAATTTCATCTTGTAGTTTAATGGATTTTAAATTAGTTTTAATATATGTGACAGTTAATAAGTTTTATTTGTATTGATCACTTTAAGTGCGCTTAAGTGTTTTGTTTTTTAAGCTTTTTCCTTTCTTTGATAGGCAATTATATTCAGTATGAGTTCTTTGTTTACCAGCTATTTGACTGTGATTTCTGTTTTTTCTTTTAGATCTGATGATGAATACGAGAAGTATTCGAAACGTTATGTTTTTTAAAGTAAAGATTCTGATACAAGATGTTCAGTATATCCCTGGTTTTCCTATTCATCTTAAAATTAAGATTCCCGAAGGGAACATCGATCATAAATATATATATATATATATATATATATATATATATATATATATATATATATATATATATATATATATATATATATATATATGTCGTACCTAGTAGCCAGAACGCACTTCTCAGCCTATTATGCAAGGCCAGATTTGCCTAATAAGCCAAGTTTTCCTGAAATAATATATTTTCTCTAATTTTTTTCGTATGAAATGATAAAGCTACCCATTTCATTATGTATAAGGTCAATTTTTTTTATTGGAGTTAATATTAACGTAGATATATGACTGAACCTAACCAACCCTACCTAACCTAACCTAACCTATATTTATAGGTTAGGTTAGGTTAGGTAGCCGAAAAAGTTAGGTTAGGTCGGCGAAAAACAATTAGTTCATGAAAACTTGGCTTATTAGGCAAATCGGGCCTTGCATAGTGGGCTGAGAAGTGCGTTCTGGCTACTAGGTACGACATATATATATATATATATATATATATATATATATATATATATATATATATATATATATATATTGTCGTACCTAATAGCCAGAACTCACTTCTTGGCCTACTATGCAAGGCCCGATTTGCCTAATAAGCCAAGTTTTCATGAATTAATGTTTTTTCGACTACCTAACCTATCTAACCTAACCTAACCTAACTTTTTCTGCTACCTAACCCAACCTAACCTATAAAGATAGGTTAGGTTAGGTTAGGTAGGGTTGGTTAGGTTCGGTCATATATCTACGTTAGTTTTAATTCTAATAAAAAAAATTGACCTCATACATAATGAAATGGGTAGCTTTATCATTTCATAAGAAAAAAAATAGAGAAAATATATTAATTCAGGAAAACTTGGCTTATTAGGCAAATCGGGCCTTGCATAGTAGGCTGAGAATTGCGTTCTGGCTACTAGGTACGACATATATATATATATATATATATGTCGTACCTAGTAGCCAGAACGCACTTCTATGCCTACTATGCAAGGCCCGATTTGCCTAATAAGCCAAGTTTTCCTGAATTAATATATTTTCTCTAATTTTTTTCTCATCAAATGATAAAGCTACCCATTTCATTACGTATGAGGTCAATTTTCTTTTATTGGAGTTAAAATTAACGTAGATATATGACCGAACCTAACCAAATCTTCCTAACCTAAACTAACCTATCTTTATAGGTTAGGTTAGGTAGCCGAAAAAGTTAGGTTAGGTTAGGTTAGGTAGGTTAGGTAGTCGAAAAAACAATTAATTCATGAAAGCTCGGCTTATTAGGCAAATCGGGCCTTGCATAGTAGGCATAGAAGTGCGTTCTGGCTACTAGGTACGACATTATATATATATATATATATATATATATATATATATATATATATATATATATATATATATATATATATATAATGTCGTACCTAGTAGCCAGAACACACTTCTCAGCCTACTATGCAAGGCCCGATTTGCCTAATAAGCCAAGTTTTCATGAATTAATATATTTTCTCTAATTTTTTTCTTATGAAATGATAAAGCTACCCATTTCATTATGTATGAGGTCAATTTTTTTTATAGGAGCTAAAATTAACGTAGATATATGACCAAACCTAACCAACCCCACCTAACCTAACCTAACCTATCTTAAAAGGTTAGGTTAGGTTAGGTTAGGTGGCAGAAAAAGTTAGGTTAGGTTAGGTTAGGTAGGTTAGGTGGTCGAAAAACAATTAATTCATGAAAACTTGGCTTATTAGGCAAATCGGGCCTTGCATAGTAGGCTGAGAAGTGCGTTCTGGCTACTAGGTACGACATATATATATATATATATATATATATATATATATATATATATATATATATATATATATATATATATATATATATATATATATATTGGAAATGTTCGTTTGTTCAAAATCGCTAATCTCCGAAAGTTCTTCACCGATTGCTTTGAAATTTTCACACAATGTTCCATTCACATCCGTGCAGGTTTTTATATGCATACTATATTGATGTCACGTCTGTGACGGAAAAAAACATTATTTTTTTTGTTTAGACTGTGGTTTTTCAGCGTGTTTTTCATGTGAGGGAAATCTTCGAAACCTCTCTACCGATTGCTTTGAAATTTTGACACCACGTTGCATTCGATTAGGCGAAGGTTTTTATATACCAACTATATACATTCCTTAGGTGTGACAGGAAAAAAAATCGTTTCTTTTTTAAACAGTGTCATCTGTTGGATGTAAGAGCAACACACACTGTAATCTCCCAAAATTCTTCACCGATTCCTTTGAAAATCTGACACAACGTTCCATTCAAATATGCATATGTTTTTATATACCTACTATATAGATGCCACACCTGTGACAGATAAAAACATAATTTTTTCAAAAACAGTCCCATCTGTTGCACGTCATAGCTACACTCATGCAATACTTCTATGGGGTATTGCACTTGCGAATTCGTAAAAGCCTTGTACGAATTCTATTTCAATGTTTCCGATTGCATTGATAAATTTAATTTTCAAAAATTTTGATTTATTTTCATTTTTATTCAATTATTTTGTGTGACATTGTGTTAGAATTGAGCTGTGTTGTTAACATGCCATTCATTTCATAAATATAAGTATAGATGACGCACCTGTGATAGGTAAAAATATTTTTTTTTAAAGAAATAGCGCCATCTGTTGCACGTAATAGCCACACACACTATCTCTATAAATAAAATTGGAAATGTTCGTTTGTTCAAAATCGCTAATCTCCGAAAGTTCTTCACCAATTGCTTTGAAATTTTCACACAACGTTCCATTCACATCAGAGCGGGTTTTTATATGTATATTATATAGATGTCACGTCTGTGACAGGAAAAAAAACAAGTTTTTTTTTAACCGTTTTTCATGAGTTTTTCATGAAAGGGACCCCCTCCCCGCTCAGCTCGTTGTCGCCGTGTGGGGCTTAGTGGACGGCTGCCGGAGTGTGATGCTCCTTGGGACAGTCCTCTGTCCTTTTCTAGCCTTGTGCTCCTGCTGCCGTCCTCTCTAATTCTGCTGGGCATCTTTTCCTTTTCCTTCTGTTTCGTTTTTCTCCCCCCTCTTCTCCTATCTGCTTGCCGTTTCCTGCCGACCTTTTGCTCGTTCTGGTTCTTCCCTTGGACTTCTTCTATTTTGACGCCCGGGTGCTTGAGGAGGCATACTCTTGCACCCGTAGAACTGTAGTACCCGACGTCGTGAGCGAGGGGAACCTTTTATTGTCAATCCCCCTTTCGTCACTGAACCCGATCTCGACGGACTGTCGGTTTCTTAAGGTGGCGTTTGTGGGGCGTATACTCACGACGCTCCCCTAGGAGGCCCCGACAAGATCGGCGATAGCTTCTTGTTGGGTGTCCTGCCTCTAGTTGTGGCTCCATGGTGGGTGTGGGGGCACATTCGTGAATGAATTCTTCTTTTCGTCATGATGATAACCCCTGTTTCGGCTGCTTCTGGTGTACCTTCTCAGGCTCGTGGGGTGGGCGACCAAGCCCCCGAGTCGGTCCGCATTGGAAGACCGGGCTCTGTATCCTCCGCTGCATTGGGCCTCGACCTTGCTCCTCCTTTGGCCTCTCTGACTCCTTCCCCTGGCTCCCCTCCCTTCTCTGTGGTTGGGTCGAGCCCCACGCCCCCAGTGGTGACTACCTCGTCCCCTGGAGCGGCTCCTTCTCTAGTTGTAACTACTGCGCCTTTTAACCCCTCTCTCTCTGGGGGTTCTTACCGCCGTCCTCGTCACGGCCGCCCTCGCTCGATTCCTTCCAGTTCTGCTACCTATCAAGCCTTGTTTGGTCCCGCTTCGTGGGCCAAATATTTTGATCTCCTCCCTGTTGATTCTGCGCCTCCTGACGATTTCTCCCTCCATCGACATCTCGTTGATTCCGTGGATGCCTCCATTACTTTCAACCCCACTCGTCTCGGTACACGTGTCGTTGCTGCTCCTTCTCAGGATGCTGCTTCCCGCTTGGCTGCCTTATCCTGCTTTGGCGAGACCCCTGTTCGCGTCTCGAAGAACGCTCAGTTGAATGCCAGTGTTGGACCTATTTTGCTCCCGCCCCATGTTGCGACCGGTGTTCGGGACCTGCGCGACTACCACGACGATATTCGACATATCCTTGCTGCCCAGGGCCATTCTATTCTCCAGGTGGACACGTTTACTCGTCCCCCTCGTGGTAGTCGCCGTCAACCCCTCCGGGTTGTGAAGATTACCTTTGATGGTAGGACCCTTCCACCCTCTGTCATTCTTGCTGGTGCCAGGTGCTCTGTCCAGGAGTACATTCCTTCTCCTCGGCTCTGCAACAAGTGCTGGAGGTTTGGGCATGGTGCCCTCCGCTGCTCCGGGACTGTCTCTCTCTGTCCTTTGTGTGGTGGCGAAGGTCACTCTAAGTCGGAGTGCACTTCTCCCCAGGCTCGTTGCCTCAACTGCGGTGAGGCCCATCCTACCTTCTCCCGTGCGTGTGTCCATTACAAGCTTGAGGCAGCCGTCCTCAACTTGAAGCACCGGGAGCGTTTATCTTTTCCTGAGGCGAGACGCCAGGTTCGCCGGCTCCCGCCTTATGCTAATATCTCTTATGCTCGCGTGTTGCGCTCTTCCTCTCCTCGTCCTTCCCGCCTTCCTCAGACTCACAACCGTTTCCGGGCCTTGGACCCTGATACGCCCACTGCCCCCTCCTCTGTTCCTTTTGGTTCTCTCCCGAAGGGTCCCCCTCCTGGTCCTCTGTCCGGGGTTCCCCTTCCTTCTACCCGGTCTGTCGTGTCTCCTGTGTCTTCTTCCTCGTCCCCCTCCGATCCTCCTTCCCATCCTCTTCCTCCATCTATCGGCTCTCCTTACCGCCTGCCGGTGCGGGCGGATGTCCATCGCTCTCCTAGCGGCCGTCGTGTGTGCTCTCGTTCGGCTTCTCCTGTTGAGACACTGGAATCCGTTGCCCGGTACGTAGTTGCTGGGACACCGGTCTCTTTAAGTCAGAAGCGTAAGCCTGGCTCCTCTCCTTCCTCTTCCCCGGCGGGTAAGAAGGCTTCGCTTTCTTCCTCAGCTCCTACGTCTGGTTCTGTTGCTCCTTCCCCTCCCGTTTCAGTGATTGCGCCCCCTGTTCCTGCTATGGAGGTTTCTTTGGCCCCTGCTTCCCTTTCGGTTGCTGCTCTTGCTGGGGTGCGCTCCCCTCTTTCTACTCCCCCTCTTCCTGCTGCTGTCCTTGACTGCTCCTCTCCGTTGTCTCCTCCTCTTCCTCCTCCTCCTCTTCCTCCTCCTCCTCCTCCTCCGGACCCCGCCCGCCCACCTCTGATCTGTTCTCCCGTTTCCTTCCCTCCGTCTTTGCTCAGTTTACCCATGCCCCCTAACCCTGACTTTGCTGACCCTGATCCCGACCCTGATATTATTTAACGTGCTCTGTTGCTCTTTCGCCTTGGTTTCTTCCTTGTTCTCTGGTTTTGTCCTTTCTCTTCTCGTCGTTGTCCATTCTTCAATGGAACGTTCGAGGTTATTACGCCAATTTCCTCGAACTCCAACTTCTGATTTCGCGGTTTTCGCCCCTTTGTGTCTGTCTCCAGGAGCCAATACTTGGTGCTCGTCCTGGTCGTTTTCGTGGCTATTCCTTTCTCTCCCCCCCCCCCCCCAGCCATTGCTGGGGCTTCTAATTCTTCTGCTCTCTTGATTCGTGCTGATGTTCCCTTTGTTCCTTTACTTTTTCCTTCGCCTCTCCATTGTTCTGCTGCTCGTATCTTTGTGGGGAAATGGTACACAGTTTGTTCCATTTATCTCCCCCCGAGTGTCCCGCTCTCTCTTCCTGATTTGAAACACCACCTAGACTCCTTGCCGGAGCCTGTGCTCCTGCTGGGTGACTTCAATTGTCGTCATTCCCTTTGGGGTGACGTTCTGACGAATACCCGGGGTCGCCTCCTTGAGCCGTTTCTCCTCTCTTCTTCCCTGTCTCTTCTGAATTCTGGTGAGCCCACTCATTTGTACTCTCGGACTCGCACCTTTTCTTGCCTTGATCTTTCTCTCTGCTCTTCTTCTCTTTACTTAGATTTCACGTGGCAGGTTCTTGATGACATCCATGGAAGTGATCATTTCCCCATCCTTGTTTCCTTTTTCTCTTTTCGCCCTTCCCTCTCTTTCCCTAGGTGGCAGTTTGCTAAGGCAGGCTGGACCCTATTTACCCTCAGTGCTGCTCTCTCTGACCTCTCCCTTCTGCCTCTCTCTCGCGCTCTCCTCCTTTTTCATGACACTGTCTTCAACGTTGCCCTCCACTCTATTCCTCGCTCTTCCTCTCGGGGTCCGCGGAAGTGCGTTCCCTGGTGGAATGCGGACTGTGCTCGGGCTGTCCGCTGTAAGCGTGCAGCCTGGAAGAGGCACCGCCGTAGGCAGACGACCGATTTTTTTATTTTCTTTCGGAAAGCGAGTGCAGTGGCCCGTAGGGCCATCCGTATGGCTAAACGTGAATGTTGGGCATCTTATGTCTCAACAATTATGTCCGAAACCCCTCTGGCCCAGATCTGGAAGCGTATCCGCAAGATAGCGGGTAAGTTCGTTCCCGATGTTCCACCGGTCCTTCACCTCCATGATACTCTTGTGGCGGACCCGTTGCAGGTCGCTTCCGAACTTGGTTCCCACTTTTCTTCTGTTAGCTCCGGTCTTCATCTTCCCCAATCTTTCCTTCTTCGTAAACCTGTCCTTGAGTCTCGTCCTTTAGATTTCTGCACTCATCTTCAGCTTCCCTATAATGATCCCTTCTCTCTCTCTGAACTTCGTTCTGCCCTGGCCCTCTGCGGTTCTACGGCGGCGGGCTCCGATGGTATTCATTATGAGATGCTTCGCCATCTCCCTCCGAGCACGTCTCAGTATTTACTGAGTCTGTATAATCGGATCTGGGAGTTGTCGTCAGTCCCTGAGGACTGGCTCGATGCCGTTGTCCTCCCTGTTCGCAAACCGGGGTCTCTGGGTACTTCCCCTAAGGACTTTCGCCCTATTGCTCTCACAAGTTGTCTGCAAACTCTTTGAACGTATGGTTAACGTTCGTCTGATGTGGTTCCTGGAATACCATCACCTCCTCTCCCCTTCTCAATTTGGTTTCCGCAAGTGCCGCAGCACGACAGATGTCCTGGTGAACTTGGAGGTCTATAATCGTACTGCTTTTGCTGCGAAGACCTCCGTTGTTGCCGTCATTTTTGACCTGGAAAAGGCTTACGACACCACTTGGCGTTATCATATCCTATCTCAACTTCATTCTTTTGGCCTTCGTGGTCATCTCCCTCTCTTTCTCTGCAGCTTCCTCTCTCGTCGTTCCTTTCGGGTGCGCCTTGGTACAGCTCTCTCTCCCTCTTTTCAGCAATACGAAGGTGTGCCCCAGGGTAGTGTTCTGAGCACTACTCTTTTTCTGGTTGCCCTCAATGGTCTTCTTTCCTCTCTTCCTTCTGGTGTCTTCTCCGCTCTCTATGTCGATGATCTTACCCTTTGTTGTCAGGGTGATGATTCGCCTCTCCTTCAACGCCGGCTTCAACTTGCAATTGATGCCGTGTCGTCTTGGGCCACAGATCATGGCTTCAAGTTCTCTACTTCTAAGACTTGTGCCATGACTTTTACGCGGAAACGGGTTCTTCTTCGTCCCTCTTTGTCACTTTATGGTCATCCCCTTGAATACAAAGATTCCGCGAAGCTTTTGGGGTTATTCCTTGACACTCGTTTGTCTTGGTCTCCCCATATCTCTTACCTCCGTGTTGAGTGCTCTAAGGCCCTTACCCTCCTTCGGGTCTTGTCCCATACTTCTTGGGGATCAGGTAGGCGCACTCTCCTTGCTTTACATTCCTCTCTCGTCCTGTCTAAGCTCGATTATGGTTGCCCTGCTTACTCCTCTGCTTCTCCTACTCTTCGCCGTCTTGATGCTTTGCACCATACTGGGTTGCGCCTCAGTTCTGGTGCCTTTCGTTCGACTCCCATCCTTAGCTTGTATGTTGACACTGGCTTCCTGTCTCTCCAGGACCGCCGTGATCGCTACTGTCTTCGCTATCTTGCGCGGTTCTTGCAACATCCTTCCTCTCGCCTCTGTCGTGCTTTAACTTTTACCCCTCCTGCGGTTCCTGTTCCTCTTCACCACCTCCCTCTTTCTGTCCGGTTATCTCGTCTACAGGATTCTCTTTCCGTTCGTATTTCTGATGTTTCTCCTCGTGTTGTTCCTTCTTTGCCCCCGTGGAGGGTCCCTCTTCCGCGGTTTTGTATATCCTTGACCCGTATCACTAAAGCTTTTACCCCTCCTACGGTTCTAAAACGCCTTTTCCTCGAGCACTTTTCTTCTCACTCCCGCTCCGTTTCTGTCTTCACCGATGGGTCTAAGTCAGCGGACGGTGTTGGCTACTCTGTTGTTTTTCCTGATCGCACTTATATGTGTCGCTTGCCTCCGGAGACTAGCATCTTTACAGCGGAACTTTATGCTATTCTCTATGCTCTTCGTCTCCTGCTTTCTCGTTGTCAGTCTTCCTTTGTAGTTGTTGTTGACTCTCGTAGTGCCCTCATGGCTCTCGGGTCCTTTAATCCAGTTCATCCAGTAGCTGTCGAGATCCAGCATTGGCTGTTTCTCGTTCATAGTAAATTTAAGTCGGTTGCGTTTTGTTGGGTTCCCAGCCATATTGGTGTGTCTTTAAATGAGCGTGCGGATGCTGCCGCCAAGGAAGCTGTCCGCTCTTGTCCCATCTCTCGTAAAGGCATTCCGTATTCCGACTTTTACCCGGTTATCCATTCCTCAGTCCTTACCCGTTGGCGGGCTTCTTGGTTGTCTGTTACTGGTAACAAGCTACGTACTCCGAAATGTTGTGTTTCCTCTTGGCCGTCCTCCTTCCACCATAACCGGAGGTGGGAAACAGCTCTGGCGAGGTTGTGTATTGGCCATACTCGCTTAACCCATGGTCACTTGATGGAGCGCCGCCATGCCCCTTATTGTCCTAGTTGCATTGTCCCTCTTACAGTCGTGCATGTCCTTCTTGAATGTCCTGACTTCAAGGACGAGCGTGTGTCTTGCTTTCCGACCGCCCCTCGCGGTCACCTGGCCCTCGATAGAATTCTTGGTGACTCGGATACTTTTGATATCGTTCGCCTTATGCGTTTTTGTTCTCGTATTGGCATCCTTGGTGATATTTAGCGCCCTCTGATTATTTTGCGTATTTGATGGTGCTACATAGCCTTCCCGGTTTGGTGCCTTCTTTTGATAATTACTTACTTTCATGAAAGGGAAATCTTTGAAACCTCAATACCGATTGCTTTGAAAGTTTGACACAACGTAGCAATCGAATAAGCGCATGTTTTTATATTCCTACTATATGCATTCCACACTTGTGGCAGGAAAAAAGACTTTTTTTTTTTTTTAAGAGCGCCATCTGTTAGACGTAAGAGCAACACATGCTGTAATCTCCGAAAGTTCTTCACCGATTGCTTTGAAATTTTTACAGAACGTTCAATTCGAATACACGCGTGTTTTAATATATCGACTATATAGATGCCACACCTGTGACAGGGAGGCATCTCCGTTTACGAACTGGAAGTCGTTTACGACTTCATGTACCTGGGCTCCACAATCTCCGACTCCATCTTTCTTGATACGGAGCTAAACAAACGTATCGGTAAGGTATCTACTACCATGTCCAGACTGACAAAGAGAGTGTGGGCCAATAACAAGTTGATTGAGTATACAAAGATCCAGGTTTACAGATCCTGTGTCCTGATCACTCTCCTATATGGCAGTGAGTCTTGGACACTCTGCGCCCATCAGGAAAAAGAGCTGAATGCCTACCACATGCGCTGCCTCCGACACATCTTGGACATCATCTGGCAGGACAAGATGACGAACATCGTCGTCCTGGGGAGAACTAGAATCACCAACATGTACACAATGCTGAAGCAGAGATGAATACCCTGGCTCGAGCACGTGGTGTGAATGAGCAATGGCAGGATCCCCAAGGATCTCCTGTATGAAGAGCTGACACAGGGAAAGCGTCCAACAGGCAAACCCCAGCTATAGTACAAAGAAGTATGCAAAGGGGACATGAAAGCCATAGACGTCGATCTTGCTACATGGGAAACACTAGCCGCAGACTGTTCAGCCTGGGGGCAGTCTGTTCAGAGATCTCTCTCAAAGTTCCAGGAGTCACTTGCCAAGAAATCAGAGGCAAAGAGACAGAGAGAAGGAAAGCCGGTAGCCAGGAAGACAGACCAAAATCAGACTTCGTTTGTGCTCGGTGTGGGAAGGACTGCCACTCTCGGATTGGCCTCATCAGTCACACCAGGCACTGCACCAGGATTGACAACCAGCGTGCAACTCCATTGTCTCCCGAGACTGAAGGATGCCTACTATAGGTGGCGAAATTTCACTCACTACTGTCCCTTCTGCGAGACCAAACAACTCATCAAACAACCTGGTTGATGGGGTTCTGGGAGTTCTTCTACTCCCCAAGCCCGGCCCGAGGCCAGGCTCGACTTGTGAGAGTTTGGTCCACCAGGCTGTTGCTTGGAGCGGCCCGCAGGCCCACATACCCACCACAGCCCGGTTGGTCCGGCACTCCTTGGAGGAATAAATCTAGTTTCCTCTTGAAAATGTCCACGGTTGTTCCAGCAATATTTCTTATGCTTGCTGGGAGGACGTTGAACAACCGCGGACCTCTGATGTTTATACAGTGTTCTCTGATTGTGCCTATGGCACCTCTGCTCTTCATTGGTTCTATTCTACATTTTCTTCCATGTCGTTCACTCCAGTACGTTGTTATTTTACTGTGTAGATTTGGTACTTGGCCCTCCAGTATCTTCCAGGTGTATATTATTTGATATCTCTCTCGTCTTCTTTCTAGTGAGTACATTTGGAGGGCTTTGAGACGATCCCAATAATTTAGGTGCTTTATTGCGTCTATGCGTGCCGTATATGTTCTCTGTATTCCCTCTATTTCAGCAATCTCTCCTGCTTTGAAGGGGGAAGTGAGTACTGAGCAGTACTCAAGACGGGACAGCACAAGTGCCTTGAAGAGTACAACCATTGTGATGGGATCCCTGGATTTGAAAGTTCTCGTAATCCATCCTATCATTTTTCTGGCTGTCGCAATATTTGCTTGGTTATGCTCCTTAAACGTTAGGTCGTCAGACATTATTATTCCCAAATCCTTTACATGCTGTTTTCCTACTATGGGTACATTTGATTGTGTTTTGTACTCTGTATTATGTTTAAGGTCCCCATTTTTACCGTACCTGAGTACCTGGAATTTATCACTGTTAAACATCATGTTATTTTCTGATGCCCAGTCGAAAACTTTATTAATATCAGCTTGAAGTTTTTCAATGTCCTCAGCCGAGGTAATTTTCATACTGATTTTTGTGTCATCTGCAAAGGATGATACGAAGCTGTGACTTGTATTTTTGTCTATATCTGATATGAGAATAAGGAAAAGCAGTGGTGCAAGGACTGTACCCTGAGGTACAGAGCTTTTCACTGCACTTGGACTAGATTTTATATGGTTGACAGTTACTCGCTGAGTCCTGTTTGACAGAAAACTGAGTATCCAGCGTCCTACTTTACCGGTTATTCCCATTGACTTCATTTTGTGTGCTATCACGCCATGGTCACATTTATCGAAAGCCTTTGCGAAGTCCGTGTATATCACATCAGCATTCTGTTTCTCTTCTAATGCCTCAGTGACTTTGTCGTAGTGCTCAAGTAGCTGTGAGAGGCACGATCTTCCCGCTCGAAATCCATGTTGGCCTGGGTTATGAAGGTCATTGGTCTCCATGAAATTGGTGACCTGACTCCTAATCACTCTCTCAAATACTTTTATGATGTGCGATGTTAGTGCAACTGGTCTATACTTTTTTGCCAATGCTTTGCTCCCTCCCTTGTGTAGAGGGGCTATGTCTGCTACTTTAAGTGCATCTGGTATCTCCCCCGTGTCCAAGCTCTTCCTCCACACTATACTGAGTGCCTGTGCTACCGGCACTTTGCATTTCTTTATAAATATTGAATTCCATGAGTCTGGACCTGGGGCCGAGTGCATGGGCATGTTTTCAATTTCTTTTTCAAAATTTAGTGCGCTCGTGTTTATATCAGTTATATTTACCGGGGTTTGAATATTTATTCAAACATTTATCCAGACATTTTCTTTATGCGGGATCCCGCATAAAGAAAATGTCTGGATCTTCCACCTTCATGTTGTTTATTGGAGTGCTAAACATGTCCTCATACTGCTTTTTTAGGATTTCACTAATTTCTTTGTCATCCTCCGTGTATGAACCTTCACTTGTACGAATAGGTCCAATACTGGCAGTGGTTTTTGCTTTTGATTTCGCATATGAGAAGAAATATTTTGGATTTTTCTTTATTTCCTGAATTGCTTTCTGTTCTAACTGCCTTTCTTCAGTTTCATATGAGTGTTTCAATTTCCGCTCGATTTCTTCAATCTCCCTATTTAAATTATTCCTTCTTTGACGGGAAATTCGTGTCTGCATAAGCAGTTCCGTTATTTTTTTCCTGCGTTTATAGTGTCGTCTGCGTTCTCTTTCTACGTTGGATCTCTTTCTGGCTTTCCTCAAAGGAACATGTTTCAGACAGACTTGATACGCTTCTGAAGTAAGTTTTCCTATTCCTTCTGTAGGACTTGTATTATTTAGAACAGTTCCCCATGGAATGTTTGTAAGTTCCCTGTTTATTATCTCCCAGTCTATCCTATTATTATTAAAATTGAATTTACTGAATAGCCCCTCTCGCTTTATCAACGTTTTAGGTCTATTCTGAGTATTGATGGTCGTTTGCACTTCAATGAGTTTGTGATCTGAGTATGTGGTATCTGATATCGTAATGTCTCTGATAATGTCTTCATTATTCGTAAAGACCAGATCTAGAATATTTTCATTTCTCGTTGGCTCCGATATCTGCTGATTGAGTGAAAATTTGTCACAGAATCTAAGTAGTTCTCTAATCTGTGGTTGGTTAGGTCCTGATAGATTTCCTGGTATAATATTATTGTTTGCTATTTTCCACCTGAGACTAGGCAAGTTGAAGTCACCTAGGAAAATAATATCAGGTATCGGTCAAATTTCAATCAACTACAGAGTATCAAGAGCAAGCTCATATTCAAGGTTGTGGGGCAATCACTGTATTTCCCCCATCCACCTCGTCTCCAATTTCTTGCTCAAGTTTTCTGAATTTCTGTAGTATCCTCCCATTCCCTTCTTACCAGTTCTATGCCCCCTCCCCGCTCAGCTCGTTGTCGCCGTGTGGGGGCTTAGTGGGCGGCTGCCGGAGTGTGATGCTCCTTGGGACAGTCCTCTGTCCTTTTCTAGCCTTGTGCTCCTGCTGCCGTCCTCTCCAATTCTGCTGGGCATCTTTTCCTTTTCCTTCTGTTTCGTTTTTCTCCCCCCTCTTCTCCTATCTGCTTGCCGTTTCCTGCCGACCTTTTGCTCGTTCTGGTTCTTCCCTTGGACTTCTTCTATTTTGACGCCCGGGTGCTTGAGGAGGCATACTCTTGCACCCGTAGACCTGCAGTACCCGACGTCGAGAGCGAGGGGAACCTTTTATTGTCAATCCCCCTTTCGTCACTGAACCCGATCTCGACGGACTGTCGGTTTCTTAAGGTGGCGTTTGTGGGGCGTATACTCACGACGCTCCCCTAGGAGGCCCCGACAAGATCGGCGATAGCTTCTTGTTGGGTGTCCTGCCTCTAATTGTGGCTCCATGGTGGGTGTGGGGGCACATTCGTGAGTGAATTCTTCTTTCGTCAAGATGATTACCCCTGCTTCGGCTTCTTCTGGTTTACCTTCTCAGGCTCGTGGGGTGGGCGACCAAGCCCCCGAGTCGGTCCGTATTGGAAGACCGGGCTCTGTAGCCTCCGCTGCATTGGGCCCCGACCTTGCTCCTCCTTTGGCCTCTCTGACTCCTTCCTCTGGCTCCCCTCCCTCCTCTGTGGTTGGGTCGAGCCCCAAGCCCCCAGTGGTGACTACCTCGTCCCCTGGCGCGGCTCCTTCTCTGGTTGTAACTACTGCACCTTTTAACCCCTCTCTCTCTGGGGGTTCTCACCGCCGTCCTCGTCACGGCCGCCCTCGCTCGATTCCTTCCAGTTCTGCTGCCTATCAAGCCTTGTTTGGTCCCGCTTCGTGGGCCAAATATTTTGATCTCCTCCCTCTTGATTCTGCGCCTCCTGACGATTTCTCCCTCCATCGACATCTCATTGATTCCGTGGATGCCTCCATTACTTTCAACCCCACTCGTCTCGGTACACGTGTCGTTGCTGCTCCTTCTCAGGATGCTGCTTCCCGCTTGGCTGCTTTATCCTGCCTTGGCGAGACCCCCGTTCGGGTCTCGAAGAACGCTCAGTTGAATGCCAGTGTTGGCACTATTTTGCTCCCGCCCCATGTTGCGACCGGTGTTCGGGACCTGCGCGACTGCCACGACGATATTCGCCATATCCTCGCTGCCCAGGGCCATTCTATTCTCCAGGTGGACACGTTTACTCGTCCCCCTCGTGGTAGTCGCCGTCAACCCCTCCGGGTTGTGAAGATTACCTTTGATGGTAGGACCCTTCCACCCTCTGTCATTCTTGCTGGTGCCAGGTGCTCTGTCCAGGAGTACATTCCTTCTCCTCGGCTCTGCAACAAGTGCTGGAGGTTTGGGCATGGTGCCCTCCGCTGCTCCGGGACTGTCTCTCTCTGTCCTTTGTGTGGTGGCGAAGGTCACTCTTAAGTCGGAGTGTGCTTCTCCCCAGGCTCGTTGCCTCAACTGCGGTGAGGCCCATCCTACCTTCTCCCGTGCGTGTGTCCATTACAAGCTTGAGGCAGCTGTCCTCAACTTGAAGCACCGGGAGCGTTTATCTTTTCCTGAGGCGAGGCGCCAGGTTCGCCGGCTCCCGCCTTATGCTAATATCTCTTATGCTCGCGTGTTGCGCTCTTCCTCTCCTCGTCCTTCCCGCCTTCCTCAGACTCACAACCGTTTCCGGGCCTTGGACCCTGATGCGCCCACTGCCCCCTCCTCTGTCCCTTTGGGTTCTCTCCCGAAGGATCCTCCTCCTGGTCCTCTGTCTGGGGTTCCCCTTCCTTCTACCCGGTCTGTCGTGTCTTCTGTGTCTTCTTCCTCGTCCCCCTCCGATCCTCCTTCCCATCCTCTTCCTCCATCTATCGGCTCTCCCCACCGCCTGTCGGTGCGGGCGGATGTCCATCGCTCTCCTAACGGCCGTCGTGTGTGCTCTCGTTCGGCTTCTCCTGTTGAGACACTGGAATCCGTTGCCCGGTACGTAGTTGCTGGGACACCGGTCTCTTTAAGTCAGAAGCGTAAGCCTGGCTCCTCTCCTTCCTCTTCCCCGGCGGGTAAGAAGGCTTCGCTTTCTTCCTCAGCTCCTCCTTCTGGCTCTGTTGCTCCTTCCCCTCCCGTTTCAGTGCTTGCGCCCCCTGTTCCTGCTATGGAGGTTTCTTTGGCCCCTGCTTCCCTTTCGGTTGCTGCTCTTGCTGGGGTGCGCTCCCCTCTTTCTACTCCCCCTCTTCCTGCTGCTGTCCTTGACTGCTCCTCTCCGTTGTCTCCTCCTCTTCCTCCTCCTCCTCCTCCTCCTCCTCCTCCTCCTCCTCCTCCTCCGGACCCTGCCCGCCCACCTCTGATCTGTTCTCCCGTTTCCTTCCCTCCGTCTTTGCTCAGTTTACCCATGCCCCCTAACCCTGACTTTGCTGACCCTGATATTCTTTAACGTGCTCTGTTGCTCTTTCGCCTTTGTTTCTTCCTTGTTCTCTGTTTTTGTCCTTTCTCTTCTCGTCGTTGTCCATTCTTCAATGGAACGTTCGAGGTTATTACGCCAATTTCCTCGAACTCCAACTTCTGATTTCGCGGTTTTCGCCCCTTTGTGTCTGTCTCCAGGAGCCAATGCTTGGTGCTCGTCCTGGTCGTTTTCGTGGCTATTCCTTTCTCTCCCCCCCCCCCAGCCATTGCTGGGGCTTCTAATTCTTCTGCTCTCTTGATTCGGGCTGATGTTCCCTTTGTTCCTTTACTTTTTCCTTCGCCTCTCCATTGTTCTGCTGCTCGTATCTTTGTGGGGAAATGGTACACAGTTTGTTCCATTTATCTCCCCCCGAGTGTCCCGCTCTCTCTTCCTGATTTGAAACACCTCCTAGACTCCTTGCCGGAGCCTGTGCTCCTGCTGGGTGACTTCAATTGTCGTCATTCTCTTTGGGGTGACGTTCTGACGAATACCCGGGGTCGCCTCCTTGAGCCGTTTCTCCTCTCTTCTTCCCTGTCTCTTCTGAATTCTGGTGAGCCCACTCATTTGGACTCTCGAACTCGCACCCTTTCTTGTCTTGATCTTTCTCTCTGCTCTTCTTCTCTTTACTTAGATTTCACGTGGCAGGTTCTTGATGACCTCCATGGAAGTGATCATTTCCCCATCCTTGTTTCCTTTTTCTCTTTTCGCCCTTCCCTCTCTTTCCCTAGGTGGCAGTTTGCTAAGGCGGACTGGACCCTATTTTCCCTCAGTGCTACTCTCTCTGACCTCTCCCTTCTGCCCCTCTCTCGCGCTCTCCTCCTTTTTCATGACACTGTCTTCAACGCTGCCCTCCGCTCTATTCCTCGCTCTTCCTCTCGGGGTCCACGGAAGTGCGTTCCCTGGTGGAATGCGGACTGTGCTCGGGCTGTCCGCTGTAAGCGTGCAGCCTGGAAGAGGCACCGCCGTAGGCAGACGACCGATTCTTTTCTTTTCTTTCGGAAAGCGAGTGCGGTGGCCCGTAGGGCCATCCGTACGGCTAAACGTGAATGTTGGGCATCTTATGTCTCAACAATTACGTCCGAAACCCCTCTGGCCCAGATCTGGAAGCGTATCCGCAAGATAGCGGGTAAGTTCGTTCCCGATGTTTCTCCGGTCCTTCACCTCCATGATACTCTTGTGGCGGACCCGTTGCAGGTCGCTTCCGAACTGGGTTCCCACTTTTCTTCTGTTAGCTCTGGTCTTCATCTTCCCCAATCTTTCCTTCTTCGTAAACCTGTCCTTGAGTCTCGTCCTTTAGATTTCTGCACTCATCTTCAGCTTCCCTATAATGATCCCTTCTCTCTCTCTGAACTTCGTTCTGCCCTGGCCCTCTGCGGTTCTACGGCGGCGGGCTCCGATGGTATTCATTATGAGATGCTTCGCCATCTCCCTCCGAGCACGTCTCAGTATTTACTGAGTCTGTATAATCGGATCTGGGAGTCGTCGTCAGTCCCTGAGGACTGGCTCGATGCCGTTGTCCTCCCTGTTCGCAAACCGGGGTCTCTGGGTGCTTCCCCTAAGGACTTTCGCCCTATTGCTCTCACAAGTTGTGTCTGCAAACTCTTTGAACGTATGGTTAACGTTCGTCTGATGTGGTTCCTGGAACACCATCACCTCCTCTCCCCTTCTCAATTTGGTTTCCGCAAGTGCCGCAGCACGACAGATGTCCTGGTGAACTTGGAGGTCTATATTCGTACTGCTTTTGCTGCGAAGACCTCCGTTGTTGCCGTCCTTTTTGACCTAGAAAAGGCTTATGACACCACTTGGCGTTATCATATCCTATCTCAACTTCATTCTTTTGGCCTTCGTGGTCATCTCCCTCTCTTTCTCCGCAGCTTCCTCTCTCGTCGTTCCTTTCGGGTGCGCCTTGGTACCGCTCTCTCTCCCTCTTTTCAGCAATACGAAGGTGTGCCCCAGGGTAGTGTTCTGAGCACTACTCTTTTTCTGGTTGCCCTCAATGGTCTTCTTTCCTCTCTTCCTTCTGGTGTCTTCTCCGCTCTCTATGTCGATGATCTTACCCTTTGTTGTCAGGGTGATGATTCGCCTCTCCTTCAACGCCGGCTTCAACTTGCCATTGATGCCGTGTCGTCTTGGGCCACAGGTCATGGCTTCAAGTTCTCTACTTCTAAGACTTGTGCCATGACTTTTACGCGGAAACGGGTTGTTCTTCGTCCCTCTTTGTCACTTTATGGTCATCCCCTTGAATACAAAGATTCCGCGAAGCTTTTGGGGTTATTTCTTGACACTCGTTTGTCTTGGTCTCCCCATATCTCTTACCTCCGTGTTGAGTGCTCTAAGGCCCTTACCCTCCTTCGGGTCTTGTCCCATACTTCTTGGGGGGCAGATAGGCGCACTCTCCTTGCTTTACATTCCTCTCTCGTCCTGTCTAAGCTCGATTATGGTTGCCCTGCTTACTCGTCTGCTTCTCCTTCTACTCTTCGCCGTCTTGATGCTTTGCACCATACTGGGTTGCGTCTCAGTTCTGGTGCCTTTCGTTCGACTCCCATCCTTAGCTTGTATGTTGACACTGGCTTCCTGTCTCTCCAGGACCGCCGTGATCGCTACTGTCTTCGCTATCTTGCGCGGTCCTTACAACATCCTTCCTCTCGCCTCTGTCGTGCTTTAACTTTTACCCCTCCTGCGGTTCCTGTTCCTCTTCACCACCTCCCTCTTTCTGTCCGGTTGTCTCGCCTACAGGATTCTCTTTCCGTTCGTATTTCTGATGTTTCTCCTCGTGTTGTTCCTTCTTTGCCCCCGTGGAGGGTCCCTCTTCCGCGGTTTTTTACATCCTTGACCCGTATCACTAAAGCTTTTACCCCTCCTACGGTTCTCAAACGCCTTTTCCTCGAGCACTTTTCTTCTCACTCCCGCTCCGTTTCTGTCTTCACCGATGGGTCTAAGTCAGCGGACGGTGTTGGCTACTCTGTTGTTTTTCCTGATCGCACTTATATGTGTCGCTTGCCTCCGGAGACTAGCATCTTTACAGCGGAACTTTATGCTATTCTCTATGCTCTTCGTCTCCTGCTTTCTCGTTGTCAGTCTTCCTTTGTGGTTGTTGTTGACTCTCGTAGTGCCCTCATGGCTCTCGGGTCCTTTAATCCGGTTCATCCAGTAGTTGTCGAGATCCAGCATTGGCTGTTTCTCGTTCACAGTAAATTTAAGTCGGTTGAGTTTTGTTGGGTTCCCAGCCATATTGGTGTGTCTTTAAATGAGCGTGCGGATGCTGCTGCCAAGGAAGCTGTCCGCTCTTGTCCCATCTCTCGCAAAGGCATTCCGTATTCCGACTTTTACCCGGTTATCCATTCCTCAGTCCTTACCCGTTGGCAGGCTTCTTGGTTGTCTGTTACTGGTAACAAGCTACGTACTCTTAAATGTTGTGTTTCCTCGTGGCCGTCCTCCTTCCACCGTAACCGGCGGTGGGAAACAGCTCTGGCGAGGTTGCGTATTGGCCATACTCGCTTAACCCATGGTCACTTGATGGAGCGCCGCCCTGCTCCTTATTGTCCTAGTTGCATCGTCCCTCTTACGGTCGTGCATGTCCTTCTTGAATGTCCTGACTTCCAGGACGAGCGTGTGTCTTGCTTTCCGACCGCCCCTCGCGGTCACCTGTCCCTCGATAGAATTCTTGGTGACTCGGATACTTTTGATATCGTTCGCCTTATGCGTTTTTGTTCTCGTATTGGCATCCTTGGTGATATTTAGCGCCCTCTGATTATTTTGCGTACTTGATGGTGCTACATAGCCTTCCCGGTTTGGTGCCTTCTTTTGATAATTACTTACTTACTTACTTACCAGTTCTATGGTCTATGAAAGAAAATAACTACGTTGAGGATTGGGTTTAGATGCAATGCAAAACACTAATCAGCAGAATGCCTCAGCAAATACGCCCAAGCATGACACAAAAGCTGTGTGATGTACAGTTAAAGTTACATAAGGGGACCTATGCTTCCACAGTAGATATAAACAAAGCGTTACTTAGCATAGGCATAAAAAGGAAAACAGAAATTATACTAAGCTCCTTTAGTTAAAGAATATTCAGGATCCTTATAGCCCACTTAACACGAACAGATTTGCATTAGTATTGTTTGGGATGACTTCGTAACCATTTTTACACCAAGTTATGATTGATATTCATTTGGAGAAGTGTAACAGTCACCACGAAGCAGAAATTAGTAGCAATCTGGATGTTGATAACTTCCAAAGGACAGCAAGCAGTGAAGAAAAGCTACTAACCATCTATCAAAAGGTAAGCCGAGAGTCAGGAGTAAATTTGCCTCATACTGTTGGGCTTCAAACAACTCACAATTAAATCAACAACTCGTAAAAGATTTTCCTGGTTACTAAGTGCCTCAACAAATGATGGTGCTAGGCGTTGGCTTGTAATTACAGTATTATCAAACCACAGTAAAATGTGAAAAATTCCTATGATGAAGAGGCATCTACTTTCAAAAGTTTGCAAACCTTTCGACCCTGTGGAAAAAAAGCACTACTGTTGTAAAGGATTAATTATCTCTAATGAAAAAAAGCACTTGATAATATAAACTTAAAATGAGAAGTAAATTCACTGTTCATAAATAGGCAAATAAATAAATTAAATCATAAAGCCTACATGAGCAGCAGCCATTAGCCATTAACACCAATTAAAATATGCCTGTCAATAAAACCTACGATATGTTCCTTAAAAACTATTTGTGTATAATATTATTGTATGTATTTTTTAATAATCAAGCCTTAAGTTACAAATAATTATTAATTAATACAAAGACTCTGGCAAGAGCGAAAATACGACAGCACTATCACTGAGCTGCCATTTTATGCGGGCATTCCATTGTTGGCTGCTGTTTACAAACTCCACCAGACCAAGATTGGTCTTCACTCCACCTCACACTGATCCAAACTGATAAGTGACATCCTAAATATTTATGCATGTTATTTTTTGGCCAAAGTACTATTGTGCAGATGTGAAAGTAGGGGATAGCTGAGAGCAATAATTAGGCATGGAAACCATAAATTTACAGTATGCATATTCTTATATTCAAGCCTAACTTGTGAACAAGTGGAAAATAAATGAATATCCTTTACGGGGAAATCTCATTATAATACTTCCGGCAGGAGTGGTGTTGGCGACATAAGTCTCATCTCAAAGGCTGACTCTGGGAGCAGCTGCCATGTTGGATTGACTGGAGACAGACTGAACATTGAATCTGAACTAGCTGATGCTGATCGTTTTTCTAAATAGATACTAACCCATATCATATATAAAATAATACTAGCAGTACCAGGCCACGCGTTGCTGTGGCTCAGCAATGCATGTGCATTCCTGAGCCACAACATTCCCTGTCAACCAGTCCTCCTCACCATTCTCCTCGGCCTCCCAACCATTCCGCACTCCACCATCCCCTCATCGTCCCCACCATTCCCCACTCCACCATCCCCTTTTCCTTCCCACCATGACCCACTTCCCTGTCCCTTTGTCTTCCCAACCATTCTCCATTCCCTCATACCCTCGTCCCCACCATACCAAACTCCCAGGTCCCCTCGTCCTTCTCCCAAATTACCGTCTCCCTAGTCTCCTCGTCCTCCCCATCACCTCTCACTTCCGTTCCCTCGCCATCCCCACCATTCGCCATTCCCTTGTCCTGTGCCCTCCCAAATGGTCCGATGTTCCCATCAGAAAATTTGGAACATCAAGAGATCTGATGTTCCCATCACTAAAATATAAGAACAAATATTATAAAATGAAAATATGAAAAAATAAAAAAATAAACTATAATCATGAAACTAAAAATATTAATTATCACTAAAATAAAAAAAAAAGTTATAAAATGAAATGAAAATATGAAAAAATAAAAAAATAAACTATAATCATGAAATGAACGGTATGGTGAAAAAACAGCTCAATTCCAATGCAATTCACTCAAAATAATTAAATCAAAATGAAAATAAATCAAAATCTATGAAAATTCAATTTATTAATGCAATCAGAAACATTGAAATGGAATTGTAACAAATTTAGTATAGCATGTGTTGCTCTTACATGCAACAGATGGCATTGTTTTCCAAGAAAAGCATAATTTTACCTGACATAGGGGTGGCATCTATACTTATGCTTACGAAATGAATGGTATAGTAAACAACACAGCTCAATTCCAACACAATGTCACACCAAATAATTCAATAAAAAAAATCGAAATCTATGAAAATTAAATTTATCAATGCAATCGGAAACATTGAACTGGAATTCGTGACATATTTAGTATAGCGTGCATGTTGCTGTTATATGCGACAGATGGCGCTATTTTTTAAACGCATATTTTTACCTGTCAGCGGGGAGGCATCCATATATATATATTTTTTTTTTTTTTTTTTTCTTTTTAGAAGGGATAATCCTGCGCGGGCCCTAAGCCTCTGGCTGGCCCACTAAGTGATGCTCGTTTCTGTTTTACCTGGGCGGAGGATGAGTATGTATGACCCGTATGGACGCTTCAGTAAGATTTTGCCATATGTGTTTAACAACTTCCTCTGCTCTGTCGAATCGAAGGTGAAATCTTAACGGGTTTGTAACTGTGCACTGTGTTAGATAATGTTCCAGTGGTCTGTCGGGCATTTCTCCACAGTGATGACATTTCCTCTCACCTTCCGGAACCTGTAAGCCTATTTCCCATGCACATGGGTATCCAAGCCTGATGCGATGTAAGTGCACTTCTGTTGTTCTCCTGCCCCCGTTCATCAAACTAAGTGGTTCGTAGTTGGTGGAATTCTTGTACCAACCCGCAAATCCTGATGTTGCAACTGCTGTGTTGTGGTCACTGTACAGCCTTCGCATTGCTCTGTTTCGAATCACTTTCTTCATCTGGAAGAGACTCTGTGGTATGTAAATGTCTACATTCCTCCTCTTAGTAGCAAGTTTTGCAGCTTCGTCCGCAATGTCATTACCTAATAGTCCCACATGACTTGGCACCCAGTTGATAAGCACCCGTCGGCCTTGTCGGTGGAGTGTGTGCATGAATGATAAGACATTGGTGATCAGATGGATGTTATCACATATGTGTTCCTGTTGCAAGGTTTCAATGGCGGTTCTCGAATCTGTATGGACGATAACATGTTGGCGGTGTTCAGCAAGAGCATGTTCCAAAGCCTTTTGAATGGCTAGCATCTCAGTGTGTAAAGTCGAACACCCATTTGAGAGCCTCCAACTATATACAGAGTTTCCTGCTTTAACTGCAGCTCCGGTTTCCTGTCCCTGCTGGTCTACTGACCCATCCGTGAAGTAAGTGAAGCTGTCGGATGCCATGTTTGCTTCTATATGCATCTGTGCAATGTGACGTAGCAGATGAGGATGTGTCAGGTTCTTCTTTCCGTCAAGAGCCATAATCTGAAAGTCTGCTGGCAGAGATTCCCAAGGGGCTTGTATAACAAAGTCTGCATGTATGTCGTCGACACCCCTCTCAGTGACTGTGTTTGCCATATCGAACGTATCGATGGCGTTTATCGCACAATGGGTCCACCTGTTGCTATTGGAGGCTCTTCTGTCCAGAGTTAGTGCTCCAGTGATCAAATCTTTAAGTGAACTGATTCTAGGTCTAGTCAATATCTTGGTCAGCATGCACGCAGCAATCCCCTTTATCCTTATTTCAATCGACGTTAGCTTTGTCTCTAGTCTTAGGTTCAGGATTTTAGTCCATCTGGGAGCACCTGTTATGACTCGCAATGCATCATTTTGAAGAACCTCAACGTTTGCCCACTGACCAGGAGAAAGAGTGAGTAAGGCAGGTGCTGCATAATCAACCAGGGAACGAACGGCGTGTATGTAAAACATTCTCAACACTCTGTGTCCCGCTCCTAGACGGGGCCCTGTGATTGCTCTCATTATATTTATCCGTGACTTTGCTTTCTCCTTTAGATATTGAATTTGCTTATTGAATGTCATCTTAAAATCAATCCACACTCCGAGATATCGATATTGTGGAACCCACTGAAGGTTAATGTCCTGAATGCGTAGGTGCCTGTCTGGAGCCTTGCCACCTAGTCTCATCGCCTTAGACTTCTGTGCAGATATTTTTAGCCCTAAAACACTGCATTCAGATGTCACTTAATCTAAAGCACCTTGAGCTTTATTTAGAAGTGAAGGACCCGTAACGACTAATGCTAGATCATCAGCATAGCTTAGCAATGTAACCCCTTCTGTAAAGGACATGGTAACAAGGTTTTCCATAAGGATGTTAAAAAGACTAGGACTGAGGACTCCTCCTTGTGGAGTCCCATTCTCGTGCAAGTGGTAGTCCGACACTTGTCCTTGTAACTTTACTCTGGCATACCTGTGACTTAGGTAATCTTGAATCCATGCTAGCATTTTCCCCCTCACACCTTTTTTAACTAAGGTGTGTAGTATTGCTGGCGGGCTTGCAAGTTCAAATGCTTTTTCCAGATCAAGGAAGACCACTATAGCTGGACCCGAGTTAACTGTTCCTAGTAATGTTGCTATGCAGTTGGCAGTACCTACACCTCTAGTGAAGCCAAATATGTGTTTATGAAGGTCTCCAGTCTTCCACAGTAGCCTATTTAAGACCATCCGTTCTGCAGTTTTACTAACGCATGATGTTAAGGAAATGGGTCTGTAATTGCCAGGTTCATTCGGCTTAGGAATCGGTACGATGTCTGCTTTCTTCCAAGAGGGCCGTAGTTTGCCTTGCTGCCAAGACGCATTGATGACGTCCAACATCCCTCGGTCTCCAGCAGGACCTGCATGTGCGATCATTAAGTATGTAATGTTATCAGCACCTGGTGCAGTGTCCTTACCACCCTTTTTGGCTCTGCTTAGTTCCTGTTCGGTGAAGGGACAGTCACATTCGTCATTTATAGCTAAGCCCTCATGAATGACTGTCATCCTCTCTTGTTTTAAGTGTTCTTGCTGCCTTCGGACCATTGCAGGAAGCTGATATGAAGCTGTTCTTTCTGCAAATTGGAGAGCAAGTCTCTCAGCCTCCTGCAATGGTTGAATACATGCCTGTGGCCGGGCTGGTCGACCTGATATAGTTTTAATCTGACCCCATATCTTGCCAAGACTACTATGTTCATTTAGAGTTTGACACCACTCAAACCATCTTGCCTCCTTTACTTCTCGAGAAACTCGCCTTGCTTCAGATATCACCGCTCGAAGCAGAGTTCTTCCTTCTGGTGTGGGGTTTCTCTTTAGATGTTTTCTGAAGATATTGACTCTGTGGTTCTGTTCTTTAACGTCATTACTATAGAACCAATAGTTCTTTCGCTTCATGTTACCTGTGATAATGATTGGAATAGCTTTGTTCGCAGCAGCTGCAACGGCTTCCTGCAGATTGGTCTCGTGTATGTTCAAATCCTCAGGTGGCGTGTACGTTGCATACCATTTTTCAAGTTCTTCCTGGTATACATTCCAATTGGCCTTTCCTAAATTCCACCGAGGCTGCGCAGGAGGTGTAGGAGGTCGTGCCAGGTTGAGTGTCGTGACAGTAGCATAGTGGTCACTGGTGATCACCGGGTCTACTTCCCACATCGCCTGTTGCTGGAGTGCTGTGGAGATGAATGTAAGATCAAGGGAACCTCCTAGAATGTGAGTGGGTTCCCCAGTGTTGAGAAGTGTAATTTCAGGTACTTCTCGCAGAGCTGCAGCTAAATGGCGCCCATCTGCATTGGCTGGCCCAGTTGCACCTAACTCTGGATGATGAGCATTAAAATCTCCAGCAATAATTAAATTTTCCTGCGTGGCCAAGGCAAGCACTGCCTCTGCTTCTAGTTTACGTCTAGGGGGCTTGTAGACGTTGTATATGAGGAGCTCAAAATTAGCCATATTCACTGTAACTGCTAATACCTCTACTCCATCCCCACATGAAACCGAGTCTATTTTCTTGCTGGGTATGGTGTTTCTGACTAGGGTCATTAATCCTCTTAGTCTCCCCTGCTCATACGGTAGAACATAGTGCTGATATCCAGCTAATCTGAAGGATTTCGTGGCTGGGAAAAGAGTTTCTTCCAAAACGATTATATCTGCTTTCGTGCTGATTGCAGCCTCCTGAAGTGTGTGTTTTTTATTTCCAAGACCTTGTATGTTCCACTGCAGAATTCGTAATGGCCAGACGACGGGTTCGGTTGGTGTCGCTTGTTCTACTAGAGCTCCTCCTCGGAATCGACCTCTATATTCCCCGCCTCGCAAGTCGTGTCGCTGCAAATCGGACTGCATTGATAGTTCGTGGTCATCCCCGACGTTGTTGGAATCTGTGCATAACTGTGGTCCATCGCTATGTTGTTGGAAGTGCTGCAGGTCGGACTGCATTGATTGTCCGTGGTCAACCCCGGCATTGTTGGAATCTGTGCAGAACTGTGGTCCATCACTTTGTTGTTGGTATTGCTGCAAGTCGGACTGCATTGATTGCTCGCGGCCGTTTCTTGTGTTGGCGGAACCTGCGCATCTCTGCTGTTCAATACGTCTTTGTTGGCGTTGCTGCAGATCAGACTGCATTGGCAGTTGTTGTCTGTCACCTGTGTTGGAAGATTCTGTTGATCGTGGGTGGTCACTGCGTCTTGCAGTTGCGTTTGTGAATGTTGATGTCCCGGAGTCTTGACTAGCCGACTGTTGTTGGTAGTCAGTATGTCCAAGTTGCGTTGTTTGTCCTCTTGTGCTCCATCCTGTCGGAGACTGTCTATTTCTCGTGTAACTGTAGTCTGCTGCACGATCTTGTCCATTATCACACAAGTGATGTCCTGAGTCTGTTGTTGTGAGGCGTTCTGCGTCATCTGTAGGCAATTGATAATGGTCTCTGCCATGATCTTCACGATGGTTTGCAGCTGGACCTCGGTAAAACTGTATAGCTGGTGAGTAGATTCCGAAATTAAGTGTTTTCTGCTCATTTGCACTTGCTGGACTTCTGCAACACTTTCGTGTAATGTCTGATTCGGAATTGACAGATTCGGGAAATTTTGCTCTGTGAGAGCGGGTGGCTGTTGTGGCTGTGCACGAGTGTTCCAGACGTTGGTGTTGGAGGATGTACCGCTGGTCAGTGTGTTGACCCTGGCCTGAGCTGTCTGCACTTTTTGTTTCCGTGCAGAGCAGGTTGTGCTCCAGGCATGATGTTTGCCTCCACAATTTGGACATTTGGCTGTTGTGGTCTGGTTTGCCTTGTGCTTGGCAATACAGTCTTTGGTGGGATGTCTCAGGCTGCACACTCCGCACCTCTCCTGTCCTGTGCAGCGTGACTGATGGTGGCCGTATTTCTGACACCTGAAGCAGCGTAGGGGTTCCGGGACGTATGGCCTCTGTCGGTATGTCCCCCAATTTCCAAGACCGAAAGTTTCCGGCACATGTCCCATGACGGTCACCAGAACCTGACGCGTCGCTGCCTTGTCTACTTTTGTGTGGCAACGTTCCGCACTCAGGACTTGCTTGTGTTCTAGCACTGGATCCAGGGGAAAGTCGATTGGGTATCCCAAAAGCACGACGCGTGTGCGTCGTTCTGAAGGGTCCAGCTTTACCAAGCACACAGGTTTTCCCTGCAGGACTCTTACCTTCTCTAAGTAATGTGCAGTCTGTTGGTCTTGAGGTGTCAGTATTATTTCTCCCTTCAGGTTGACTGTAATGGAAAGTTTGAGCTCTGGTTGTTCTTTTTCCATCGCCGTTACTACTCCATATGCTGTAGGAAAGTGGTCGGTCTGCATGATCTTGAATTTCGGAAGAAGTGCAGAGGCTGGCGACGTCAGGTGTGAGACTGGTGGTGTCCTCCCCTGTCCCAGACTGCTGTCCTGCGGCTGGGCTGTGGAGAGAGGAACAATGGCCGACATTGGCTGGCGTGAAACCGGTGGTGTCCTCTCCTGACTCATACTGCCGTCCCGCGGCAGCGTTGCGGACAGAGAAGCATTGACTGACACTGGCTGGTGTGTGACTGACGCTGTCCTCTCTAGGTCCATTACGTCCGCTGACTTGCTGGTAGAAGCAAGTGGTAAAGCCTCGATAGCAGTTTTCTTTGGGGCCTGCTGCACATCGGTCCACCGTCCTTCCTCGTCCGAAAGCTGCTTCCATTCCCTCTTGCGATGAGCCTTCCCCATGGCTCTCTACACGTAGTGAGAACCGACTCAAACCACCGGAGCAGCAGGCGACACGTCCTCACTGCAAGGTAGCTCAGGAGCAACTCCGGCATCCATATAGCAGGTATATAAGAAGATGCGCCTATTCGAATGCAACGATGTGTCAAAATTTCAAGGCATTCGGTGAAGAACTTTTGGTGATTACGGCGTGAGTTGCTCTTACTTCCAACAGATCGCGCTGTTAAAAAAAAATGTTTTTTTCGTCACAGGTGAGGCATGTATATAGTAGATATATAAAAAGACGCGCCTATTCGAATGTAACGTTGTGTCAAAATTTCACAGCAATCGGTAAAGAGGTTTCGAAGATTTCCCCTCACATGAAAATCACTTGAAAAACACAGTTTTTCAGATAAAGCATGTTTTTTTTTACCGTCACAGACGTGACATCTATATAGTATGCATATAGAAACCTGCTCGGATGTGAATTGAACGCTATGTGAAAATTTCAAATGAATCGGTGAAGAACTTTAAGAGATAAGTGGTTATGCACATAGGAACATTTCCAGTTTTATTTATATAGGCTAGCAGTACCTGGTCACGCGTTGCTGTGGCTCAGCAACGCGTGTGCGTTGCTGAGACACAGCAACTTTCCCTGTTCCCCAGTCCTCCCCTCCCCTCACCCGTCTCCTCGGCCGCCCAACCATTTCCCACTCCACCATCCCCTCGTCCTCCCCACCATTTCCCACTCAACCATACCCTCTTCCTTCCCACCATGCCCCACTCCCCTGTCCCTTTGTTCTCGCGACCACTCTCCATTAGCCGATCCCCTCGTCCCCACCATCCCAAACTCCCCCGTCTCCTCGTCGTTCCGCACCATTACCCTCTCCCTTGTCCCCTCATCTTCTCCATCTCTCACTTTCGTCGCCTCATCATTCCCACATTTTCCCACTCATTCATCTGATGCCTTCCCAAATGATCTAATGTTCTCATCAGAAAATTGGGAACATCAAGTGATCTGATGTTCCCATTACTAAAATATAAGAAAAACAGTTATAAATTGAAATGAAAATATGAAAAAATAAAAAAATAAACTATAATCACGAAGTGAACGGTATGGTAAACAACACAACTCAATTCCAACGTAATTCACACAAATAAATTTAATCAAAATTAAAATAAACCAAAATCTATTAAAATTCAATTTATCAATACAATCAGAAACATTGAAATGGAATTGTAACTAATTTAGTATAGCATGTGTTGTTATTAGATGCAACAGATGGCAATGTTTTTCAAGAAAAGCATTCTTTTACCTGTCACAGGTGTGGCATCTAAACTTATACTTACGAAATTTATGATATGGTAAACAACACAGCTTAATTCCAATGAAATGTCTGACAAAATAATTCAATAAAAATAAAATAAATCGAATTCTATGAAAATCAAATTTATCAATGCAATCGGAAACATTGAAATGGAATTTGTGACATATTTAGTATAGCGTGCATGTTGCTATTATGTGCAACAGATGGCGCTGTTTTACAAAAACGCATGTTTTTACCTGTCGGAGGGGTGGCATCTATATAGTAGGTATATAAGATGATGCGCCTATTTGAATGCAACGATGTGTCAACATTTCAAAGCAATCGATGAAGAACTTTTGGAGATTACAGCGTGTGTTGCTCTTACGTCCAACAGATGGCTCTGTTTTTCAACACAAGCATGCATTTTCCAGTCACAGGTGAAGCAGGTATATAGTAGATATATATATAAAAAAGACACGCCTATTCGAATGCAATGCTGTGTAAAAATTTCAAAGCAATCGGTAAAGAGGCTTTGAAGATTTCCCCCGCATGAAAAACACAGTTTTTCAGAAAAAAAGCAAGTTTTTTTTATCGTCATAAACTTGACATCTATATAATCTATATAAATAAAAATGTAAATGTGCGTTTGTTCAAAATGGCTAATCTCCGAAAGTTCTTCACCGATTGCTTTGAAATTTTCACAGAATGTTCCATTCGCATTCGGCCAGATTTTGATATACATACTATATAGATGTCACGTCTGTGACGGTAAAAAAAAATGCTTTTCTGAAAACTGTTTTTCATTTGAGGGAAATCTTTGAAACCTCTTTACCAATTGCTTTTAAATTTTGACACAAAGTTGCAATTGAATAGGCGCGTCTTTTTATATATCTACTATATGCTTGACTCACCTGTGATGGGAAAAAACATGTTTTTTTAGAAAAACAGCGCCAGCTGTTGAACGCAAGAGCAACACATGCTGTAATCTCCTATAGTTCTTCACTAATTGCTATTAAATTTTCACAAAACGTTGCATTAGAATAGGCGCGTTTTTTTTATATACCTACTATATAGATGCCACCCCTTGACAGGTAAAAACATGCGTTTTTGAAAAACAGCGCCATCTGTTGCACATAACAGCACATCCACGCTATACTAAATATGTTACGAATTCCATTTCAGTGTTTCTGATTGCATTGATAAATTTTATTTTCATTGATTTTGATTTATTTTATTTTATATTGAATTTTTTTGTGTGACATTGTGTTGGAATTGAGCCGTGTTTTTTTCATACCGTTCATTTCGATTTTATAAGTATAGATGCCACACCTGTTACATGTAAAACTATGCTTTTCTTGAAAAACAACGCCATCTGTTGCATGTAAGAGCAACACATATGCTATCAATATTAATAAAAATGGAAATGTCCGTTTGCTCAAAATTGCTAAAATCGCTTCACCAATTGACTTGAAATTTTCACACAAAGTTTCATTCGCCTTCGAGCGGGTTTTTATATGCATGCTATATATATGTCACATCGTTGACGGGAAAAAAACATGCTTTTTTTAAAAAGCTGTATTTTTCGTGTGTTTTTCATGTCGGGGAAATCTTCGAAACCTCTTTACCGATTGCTTTTGAATTTTTACACAACATTGCATTTGAATAGGCGAGTGTTTTTATATACTTACTATATACATGCCTCACCTGTGACAGGAAAAAACATTTTTTTTTAAAAAACTTCCCCATCTGTACGACGTAAGAGCAACACATGCTGTAATCTCCGAAAGTTCTTCACCGATTGCTTTGAAATTTTGACACAACGTTCAATTCATATACGTGTGTGTTTTTATATATATGCAATTTAGATGTTTACACCTGTGACAGGTGTAAACATGTGTTTATTTTAAATAGCGCCATCTGATGCACATAAGAGCAACACACGATATACAAAATATGTTACGATTCCATTTCAATGTTCCCGATTGCATTGATAAATTGAATTTTCATAGATTTTGATTTATTTTCATTTTAATTTAATTTTTTTGTGTGACGTTGCATTGGAGTTGAGCTGTGTTGTTTACCGTAACGTTCATTTTGTGGGTATAGCTTATTTGTTTCTTGTTTATTGTTTTCATTCGTTTTATTAACTGTTCTTCTAAATTTTTCAATGCAATTGGTGGTGAATTTGAGATGTGTCGATTGATCTGCTTTTGAATTAAAATATTTTGTTAGAATTTTGTTATTTTGTTTTGGAAACAAGAAAATGGATAACACGTTTATTTCACAGCTGCAAATGTGCAGCAAACAGTCATGAATCCACCGTGTGATGATAATCTCTTTCAAGAGAGATTGAGCCTGCTATTCCCTACGTGAAGTTCCTTATATATATACAATACTAAGATGCTACCTTCAAGATACGTCTACCAGTAGCACAAAACGTTTTGACCAGGAGGCAAACATTCCCTAAACTCCCCCCTACTCCACATTCCCTCCATGCCGGCTCGCCACCGTCATCAACCAGCAAACTACCATTCCCAGCCTGCCTGCTTCTGGTTGGTGACTCGCCGACTGCACACCTGCACCTCTGCCCCTCAGCACCCTCTACTTAGTCGATGTCTGGGCTTGAACCAGTCATTGAAGTTAGAATATCTTGTGCTTTCAAGCTGTGAACAACTAAGTGATATACACTCTGTCTATCAGGTGGATGTTTCTCAGCTAGCGCTTTATTCTCTACACCTGCTTATTTCATTTTCTCTTTATATTATAGAGTAACGTCATCCCTGTTCTTAATTTTTATGTTATATTTTTGAACTTGTTTGTTTGCACTGTACATAGCCAAGGAATTGTCTTTGTTTTTAATTTGCTTTCAGTTTAATTAAAGTTTCATTGTTCATACTATGTGTTTTGCGTGTATTCCCTTACTTTACCACAGACAACAGCCAAGCAGTCGATCTTTTTTTTTCTTTGATGTGATAGGCATTGACACCAGCCATTAGGAGGACTGCCTAACATCTTCACTCCTTCATTTTTCCGTCACAACCGGCTACAACGTTAACTGTTTTCTTCACGTTATGTCAAAAGGACGCGTTTGCAAAAACACTGCTGTTCTCGGAAGTGCCTACATATTACACATAGAATGCGAGTAGAAAATCATTTGAACGACGCAAACGAGGAGAGTGAGTCGACGGACAACCTGGCATAATCAAATAAACTATGATAGGCAGACTGCTCACGGTGCCTCCCCCATCAAGATGAATGCTTCCTTCTTCGCATATTGTTGGTAAATGTGCCCGGTCCAACGACTTTCCAGTCATTGAGATTTGTCAATGGCATAATTTATGCCACTTTCCATAGTGCATGTGAAGCTCTTAATTTATTGGAGAACGACCGACACTGGGATTTATGAGTTAATGAAGCGTCCAACACGTCACATCCAAATCAAATTCGAGTATTTTTTGCAATCATATTGACCACCTTCGTCTCCATCAGAGTTATGGGAGAAATATAAATTGCACTTGGCTGAAGATATTATCCGTCGAGTACGAAAGGAAAATTCAAATATGAACGTAGATTTCACATCAGTAAACTACAACGAAGCATTGATAATGACTGAAGATATGTGCTTAGAAATCGCGAACAAAGTTAAAAAAAAATTGGAAATGCCATCACCGAATCAATCTGCTTCTGCTTTGTTCGATGTAGAATTGCGTCAGGAACAAAATTACAACACGGGTGATCTGTTGTCATATGTGCAGTCAAACATTCCTCAGCTAACACTTGAGCGAAAAGGCATTTACAATCAAATAATTCAAACGGTCAATAACGGGTAGGGAAAAATTTTCCTAGATGCGCCGGGAGGAACTGTAAAACCTTCCTAATTGGATTGATTCTGGCAGCATTTCGATCCCAAAATGGCATAACCTTAGCTCTTGCATCATCCGGAATAGCTGCGACATTGCTACCAGGTGGAAGAACTGCTACTTCAGCTATGAAATTGCCATTGATCATGCAATTCATTGAAACTCCCTCGAGCAACATTTCCAAAGCATTGCACAGATGTTAGCTTATTGTTTGGGATGAATTCACAATGCCCCCCCAAAAATAGTCCGAGGCTCTTGATCGATCATTGCAAGATTTGTGTTGAAACTTCTGACCTTTTGGGAACGCATGAATGTTGCCAGCAGGAGATTTCCGGCAAACATTACATGTAATTCCTCGATCGACACCAGCGGACGAAATAAATTCTTGTTTGAAATACTCTACTTTGTGGCGCCACGTAAAGACGTTAAAATTGACTACAAATATGCGTGTTTAGCAGCAAAATGATCCATCAGCTGGGATATTCTCACATCAATTTCTGGAAATTGGGAACGGAAACGTGCTGGTTGATCTGACCTCAGGATGAATTTCATTGCCTCACAACTTCTACAATTTAGTGACCTCAAAAGAAGAATTTGTTGAAAAAGTATTTCCCAATGTTCAAACCAATTATAAGAATCACGATTGTCTGAATGAACGAGCTCTTCTTGCGGCCATGAACAAAGACGTCCACTAACTTAACAATATTGTTCAGTCTAACATTCAAAGCAAGGCAGTCACATACAAGTTCGTCGACACTGTTGATGAAGCAGATGAAGCGGTTAATTATCCAACAGAATTTTTGAATTCACTCGATCTACCAGGAATACCATCACACGTACGGCAACTGAAAATCGGCGTGCCAATTATCATGTTGTGAAATATCAACCAGCCAAAACTTGGCAACGCCACGCGCCTTGCAGTAAACAAATTAATCAGCAACGTCGTAAAAGCCACAATCTTGACAGGACCTTTCAAAGGTGAAGTTGTTCTCATTCCTCGCATTCCTATGATTCCAACAGATATGCCATTTCAATATAAGAGACTGTAATTTCCAATTCGATTGGCGTTTGGAATTACCATCAACAAAGCTCAGAGCCAATCTTTAGATTTGTGCAGTTTATAGCTAGATACGGAATGGTTCTCACATGGACAATTATATGTTGCGTGTTCTAGAGTCGGCAAACCAGACAATCTCTATTTCCACAGACAGTGGAACAACAAAAAATATTGTATACCCACAAGCGTTGTGAAATTAAACATATTAGAAACGTGCACTTTCTCTTTTCTTTTCTTTTTCCATTTAACCAGACTGATCCACAGCAACGCGTGGCGGGTACTGCTAGTATGTATATAATAACCTGCTCGGTTTTTGTATACTGCGAATGGAACGTTGTGTGATATTTCCAAGCAATCAGTGAAGAACTCTCGGAGAACAGCGGTTATGCACAAACGAACTTTTCCATCTTTATTTATATATAGATTGTTCCGTTCAATTGTGGTATATAACAAGTCAAATTATATATAAGTACGAACTATGGGCTTGGCTATTTTGTCAAGTGTTGCTAAGCTCCACTTAAGTGGTGTCCTTTTATTTATTATTGATATATGCAAGAGTTCTTACATTCTTTTACAGCTACTAATACGCATAGCGTTTCGGACAAGTCCTCAATCCTATTTCCCTTGAATACGACCCCCGCGAAGAATCGTCTAACAACCAGGTACCCGTTTTACTGTTGAGTTAAACAGAGACTACAGTTTTAAGGATTTGTGCCCAGTAAATTCTCCCTGGCCAGGATACGAACCCAGGACAAAGCGCTCACAGAACGCCAGGCTAGCATCCTAACCACTACACCACGGAGGGGGGGGGGGCTTAAAAAACAGGGACCTGTCCTATGTATTTATCTGTTCATGCCGGGCACATGATCAACCAAGTGGTTGGTCATTTGAGTGGGGACCAGAGTACTAAAGTAAGAACTTAACATTAGACTTAAATATACATTAACCACTGAATGTTTAAATTAAATTTTAAAGTAAATAGCCATCCAAATCTTATGTGGGAACAGAAATAATTTGCAATTTATACAGTCCTCATCTTTAAATGATCAATAACCAATTCCCAGAGACCCCTTGGTACTAATGAGTCCCATGAGAATAAAGGGTCGAATATTGATGCAATACTGTTGGCTCACAGACATTGACGGGACGACCAATGGACCCCTAAAGGTCCAGGAAAAATGGAGAGGGATTTCAAGTGAGTAAAACTTCCTAGAGACCATGAAGTTCCCTCACGTGATACATGCTTCAATGGGTATAAAACAACAACAAATAAACATCCTTATTCGAACAACAGAGTAAACAAATTAAATAATTATCTGCTGGGTACACGTTTGTTCTGACGAAGGAAAACTCAGCTGACTACTTATCACGAGGACTGACGTTTAAACGGTTTGTCTGAGCTGAAACATGGTTCTATGGTCCCCAGTGGTTATTTAGTGGCCACTGGTCTGAACAAAAACCACAGTTCATAATGACCAATGTCCGAGCTCCCGCTGAAATACCGGAATCACACATGATTCAAGCAATTGATTGCACTAAGTACTCGAATTTAACTAGAGTTATTAAGGTCACCTAGAATGGGTTTTTATTCCTTAATCAGGTGAGGATAACACATGAACCTCCAGGTGTACTTATATATTGGGTTTGACAAGGCCAGAAAGAAATTTATGGCGAACATAATGAAAATCTCCCACCAAAGGCTATTCAAGACTTAGGTTTTTGAACAGATACTGACTATTACAATATTCTCAGATATAATACTACAATATTAAATCTGAGAGGCAATATTCACCATCCCTGAACCAGTATTGGTAGTGTGTTACAAAGTCCCTACACTCAATCATCTTTGGGTTCCATCACCTTTTATTACATACTAGCTAGAGACCTGTCAATTCCCTTCTTGTAAACTGCGTCTATTGTAGCTATTTTTCAAATTTCCGAAAGATCTACTGTTTCCAGAGATCTGTTATTCACAACAGAAATGGCAAGCATACTGCTTAAGCTCCCTCATTAAGTATCCATGATGAGATTCTCTCTCTAATACTTTTTCTTGTAGTATTCATGATGAGATCCTCTCTAATACTCCCATCTTGTATAATCCATGATGAGATCCTCTCTATTACTCCCCTCTCGTATAATCCATGATGAGATTCTCTTTAATAGTAATGTAGTATTCATGATGAGATTCTCTCTAATAGTAATGTAATATTCATGATGAGATCCTCTCTAATACTTCCTCTTGTAGTATCAATGATGAGATTTTCTCCAGTACCCCCTCTTGTAGTATCCATGATCAGATTCTCTCTAATACTCTCTCTTCTCTATTGCATCAATTTGTTGCGAGTAGCCACCGCGGTCGGATGGCTGCCCCTAACCTCTTCTCAAATGACCCCTCATCTCTCCCATTGGCACGCTGTCACACAGCTCCCGGTAAACCACTCTACACTAGGCAAGGTGCATTAGCATAGGAGGTCAGCTCCATTCTCCTCCTCATTATTCACAGAAGAAGCTGGATGACCTTCTTCGGTAAAGGGCATTGCCAGGTAGAAGCCACTTCGTGACTGTAATGAACTGTTCTTCTGACAATTCGAGCCATAGATGCGTTGCCAGAGAATATGAGGTGCAAAGTGAAAGTGAAAGCGCGACTCCTTGGAGTCTTTAAGTGCTCTGAGCGCAAAATTGCAGCAGCCGTTGTCAAGGCCACATCGGTAGGTTCAGTAGACGTCCATGTACACGGCAACGGGGCCACGGTAATTGTGGCGAACAAGCACGATCTTGGATTCAGAACACAGAGTCTATCTAATAGTGGTGAATATTGCACCGATTCTTCCTAGACAAATCACGGCTGGAAGCACGATTTTCGTGAACAGGCTCAACCGCTGGCTAGCGGGTGAGAACCCCGAAGACTTAGTGAAACAAGTGAACATAGAAAACCTGAATCTCATATTGACGACGGCTCAATGCATAAGAATCAAAGACACCACTCAAACGATGTAGATGACCTTCGAAACGGCTTAACAGGCACAGGATGCAGTGAAAAAAGGTTTCAAGTGTTTTAGAATCACCTCCTTTCAAAAACCAGATCGCCATGGTGAAGGTCTACAATGTTAGACAATGCTACAGATGTTTCAGTTATGAGCACTTCTCTAACAAATGTCTAGAGAAAACAATAAAAAGCAGCTCATGCTCGGACACCCACAACTTCAAGGAATGCACAGCAACTACCAAGCAATGCGCGAACTGCGAAGAACAGCACGCCGCCACATATTACCTCTGCACACCTCACCTCACCTCTATCGAAGAACAAAAGAAAGGTTGACACGCCCTTAAACCTGGGTCCAGACCAGTACTCAATCCTCCCTTCAACAAGCCAGACACAGAAGAAAGCCGTGAGGACCGGAAGAACACAAAAACCTCAACAAGACCTTGTGTCATCAGGAACGACAACATCTTTCCAGAACATCCATATCTAGGTTATTATTTCTTTGCAGACAAAGTAACACAACAACACCACAGCCTGTTCCTCAGAACAGTGAACGAGTTACTGAAAGCAAGTGGCATTGCACCAGATCAACTGCCAGTGACGAACCACACAGCCTCAACTACCCAGACCGACTCAGAGCAGGCGGCGACTGTGGCAGCAGGTTGTGGCAGCATGTTGTGGCGGTATGTTGTGGCAGCAGGTTGTGGCAGTATGTTGTGGCAGCAGGTTGTGGCAGCAGGTTGTGGCAGCAGGTTGTGGCAGCATGTTGTGGCAGCAGGTTGTGGCGGCAGGTTGTGGCAGCATGTTGTGGCAGCAGGTTGTGGCAGCATGTTGTTGCGGCAGGTTGTGGCGGCAGGTTGTGGCGGCAGGTTGTGGCAGCAGGTTGTGGCAGCAGGTTGTGGCAGCATGTTGTTGCAGCATGTTGTTGCAGCATGTTGTTGCAGCATGTTGTTGCAGCATGTTGTGGCAGCATGTTGTGGCAGCATGTTGTGGCAGCATGTTGTGGCAGCATGTTGTTGCAGCATGTTGTTGCAGCAGGTTGTGGCAGCATGTTGTGGCAGCAGGTTGTGGCAGCAGGTTGTGGCAGCATGTTGTGGCAGCAGGTTGTGGCAGCATGTTGTGGCAGCAGGTTGTGGCGGCAGGTTGTGGCAGCATGTTGTGGCAGCAGGTTGTGGCAGCAGGTTGTGGCAGCATGTTGTGGCAGCAGGTTGTGGCAGCATGTTGTGGCAGCAGGTTGTGGCAGCATGTTGTGGCAGCAGGTTGTGGCAGCAGGTTGTGGCAGCAGGTTGTGGCAGCAGGTTGTGGCAGCAGGTTGTGGCAGCATGTTGTGGCAGCAGGTTGTGGCAGCAAGTTGTGGCAGCATGTTGTGGCAGCAGGTTGTGGCGGCAGGTTGTGGCAGCATGTTGTTGCAGCAGGTTGTGGCAGCATGTTGTGGCAGTATGTTGTGGCAGCATGTTGTGGCAGCATGTTGTGGCAGCAGGTTGTGGCAGCAGGTTGTGGCGGCAGGTTGTGGCAGCATGTTGTGGCAGCAGGTTGTGGCAGCATGTTGTGGCGGCAGGTTGTGGCGGCAGGTTGTGGCAGCATGCTGTGGCAGCATGTTGTGGCAGCAGGTTGTGGCAGCAGGTTGTGGCAGCATGTTGTGGCAGCATGTTGTGGCAGCATGTTGTGGCAGCAGGTTGTGGCAGTATGTTGTGGCAGCAGGTTGTGGCAGTATGTTGTGGCAGCATGTTGTGGCAGCAGGTTGTGGCAGCATGTTGTGGCAGCATGTTGTGGCAGCGGGTTGTGGCGGCAGGTTGTGGCAGCATGTTGTGGCAGCATGTTGTGGCAGCAGGTTGTGGCAGCAGGTTGTGGCAGTATGTTGTGGCAGCAGGTTGTGGCAGCATGTTGTGGCAGCAGGTTGTGGCAGCATCTTGTGGCAGCAGGTTGTGGCGGCAGGTTGTGGCAGCAGGTTGTTGCAGCAGGTTGTGGCAGCATGTTGTGGCAGCAGGTTGTGGCAGCAGGTTGTGGCAGCAGGTTGTGGCAGCATGTTGTGGCAGCATGTTGTGGCAGCAGGTTGTGGCGGTATGTTGTGGCAGCAGGTTGTGGCGGCAGGTTGTGGCAGCAGGTTGTGGCAGCATGTTGTGGCAGCAGGTTGTGGCAGCAGGTTGTGGCGGTATGTTGTGGCAGCAGGTTGTGGCGGCAGGTTGTGGCAGCAGGTTGTGGCAGCATGTTGTGGCAGCAGGTTGTGGCAGCATGTTGTGGCAGCGTGTTGTGGCAGCAGGTTGTGGCAGCGTGTTGTGGCAGCATGTTGTGGCAGCAGGTTGTGGCAGCAGGTTGTGGCAGCAGGTTGTGGCAGCAGGTTGTGGCAGCAGGTTGTGGCAGCAGGTTGTGGCAGCAGGTTGTGGCAGCAGGTTGTGGCAGCAGGTTGTGGCAGCAGGTTTTGGCAGTATGTTGTGGCAGCAGGTTGTGGCAGCAGGTTGTGGCATTATGTTGTGGCAGCAGGTTGTGGCAGCAGGTTGTGGCAGCAGGTTGTGGCAGCAGGTTTTGGCAGTATGTTGTGGCAGCAGGTTGTGGCAGTAGGTTGTGGCAGCAGGTTGTGGCAGCAGGTTGTGGCAGCAGGTTGTGGCAGCAGGTTGTGGCAGTATGTTGTGGCAGCAGGTTGTGGCAGTATGTTGTGGCAGCAGGTTGTGGCAGCAGGTTGTGGCAGCAGGTTGTGGCAGCAGGTTGTGGCAGTATGTTGTGGCAGCAGGTTGTGGCAGCAGGTTGTGGCAGCAGGTTGTGGCAGCAGGTTGTGGCAGCGTGTTGTGGTACCCAGCGGACAAGACCGAAGCGGACACACAGACGACTGCGCCTGTATACACCCAGAGTGGGCTCGGGGCGGTTTCCAACAAAAATTCATCATGAATACTGGCGACACAAGATAAAAAGAGCACGCATCTTCAGACGAACATATGGAGGTAGAAGATTGTTCCAGAGAAGAAGATGACAGCTCTGCGGAAGCACCCACGCCGCCTCGGATGCTATACTACGTACAAAATCCCCAAAGCATGCTTAACATTGAGGACAAGGAAGAAGGCACAATCACAACTTTCTTAAACGGCCAAGAGGTGCTCCATCAATATGCCGAGAGAATTGATGGAGACGATCTCGATCCAACTAATTCCTAGCACGATATCCACGGTCACCCTAGTACAGACAAGAAGCTATAACATAGAATCAAAGAACCAACAAAAATAAGTACTCTGAAGGCCCTTTGAGACAGTAATGCAGTAACAGAGGAATGCTAGACAAGTATTGTCTAGCATTCTTGCCCTTCTTGGTCCTCTTGATCCTCTGCCAGGGTGCATTCGATTCTAGTACAACTTCCCGAAATTTCAAGCCCCGCTGCTGTGTTAAGCCCTTGTGCTACTCTTTGACTACGAAACCGCCTATCCAGACTATTTATTTATTTATTTACATATATACAAGAAGGTACATTGGGTTTGTGAGAATACATTGGATAGTACAGTATTTACATTCTTGTAAAGCCACTAGTACGCGCATCGTTTCGGGCAGGTCCTTAATCTAGCAGATAATTTTAAGTAGGTAATTTCAATCAGAATTAATAAATGATAAAGATACATTACAAGAGAAAAATGAGATGAGAGAGATAAGTAAGTATATTAAAGCACATTGTTATATTAAAGCTCTGATTGATTACATTGACAGCTTGATTAGTAATTTAAACAAGATTAATAGACACCATACAGCAGATTGACAGCACATATAAGACAGCAATGATCACAATGGTAAAGATGTTCAGATTGGGTACATAAAGATTGGGAGACTGGGTAGCAAAAGATACAGATAAACAAGATTTATAAACACCATACAACAGATTGGCAGCACATATAAGAAAACAGCAATGATCACATTGGTAAAGATGTTCAAATTGGGATCATAAAGGTTGGGAGATTGGGTAAATTGTATTGTATTGGGTATTCTTCCGTCTGTTCCCACTTCCGGCTCCCCTTTTACCTGTACACTCAATTGATTTATTAGTATCCTTGATGAGATTCTCTCTAATACTCCCTCTTGTAGTATTCATGATGATATTCTCTCTAATACTTTCTCTTGTAGTATTCATGATGAGATTCTCTCTTATACTCCTTGTAGTGTCCATGAAGAGATTCTCTCTCTAATACTCTTGTATTATTCTCTCGTGATTCTCTTGTAGTTTGAACTCTTGTCGTATAATACATAATACACTCATGATACTCTTCATGAGGAGATTCTCTCTCATGCTCCCTCTAGTATAATATCGATGATGACATTCTCTCCAAGCCAGTAGCTATTCTTACGTCCAGTTCCAACCAATAAACCATTACCTCATCTCTGGTCATCTAAAATTCTGCCAGTGTTGCTTGGTTTAACACCACCTCTTTGAGAAAATCTACTGGGGCTGTGAGGCGAAGCGAACCCGCTTTGCCAGCCACATACTTTACCACTGTTCCATCGGGACTTGTCAAAGTCATACAACCCGATTTCTACTGAAATCACAGGAAGTCTCGAGGCCCTCCTGGAGCCAGTCCAAGTTTTACATAAGACCCCCAAGGACTCGAGTGAAGGATAAAGCAGTTCAACACCGGACGCCTTAACTTCAGATACACACAGAAATCACACTAAAGTGATATACATCAATGAGAAAATCCACTGGAGTTTTGAGACGTTGCAACTAGTCATTGCCAGCCGCATACTCTACCACCTCTCTCTCTCTGTTTAGGCACTGAAAATTGTGAAGACTTGTTGAGTTCCTTACACACCTCCATGTCATTTTCAGTGATCCTGTCCTTCTCTGTTCTCAGTTTTATCACCTTCTTCCTGAACTCCATTCCCAGTGATGTTGCATTATTTACAATGTTGTTCTCATACTGTCTTGCACTTCTCTTCACACATTGAGGTATTCATTCCTTGTCCTCTGTTGTCTTCTTCTGCTCTCTGGTGTTTTTTAATTCAGGTATTTTAAAGAAGGAGCCCATGTACTTGTCAAAAGATGTTCGTCATATTGTAAGAGAGGTTATGTTTACTTGTGCGAAGGTCTTCATGCTCTTATGAGAAGATGGGCACATGTGCTTCAATAAGGTAAAAGGTACGTGTGGGATGGGGTGTATGTACTTGTGAAAAGGTATATGTATATGTATATTTCTGTCTAGGTATACAAATACATATGAGAAAATATACATAAGCAAGTTAGTATATATGTAATTGAGTGAAGGTGTAAACGTACATGCCAAATAGGGGAAATAAACCTAAACAAAAATTTAATAATATAAGAATTAGCTTTTTTCAAGGAATTTAATGAAACAAATGCGAAGACTTTCTGAATTAAATAGATTCATCATTCAATAAACAGCGCTGGACTTTTTACTGATATTCACCTTAAATAATGAGCACCAGCGATCTTTGATTTACTAAAATTGGGATACATCTATATACTTCATTTCGATAAATAAATGATTTAATGTCTCAACAGATTTGATAGCAAATAAGGTACTTGATGAGACCCAAACATTTACAAACGAATGTGCTGTAGAAATATCAGCTTTTAAGTGAAGTGTTTACATTCATATCGTTCATAGATCAAAATACTTGGTTCTGAGAGAGAGTTTCACACATTCGTTGTATCCTATAAAAAATCGGGTCACTTGCTTTCAAAACATATTTTTTTTTTACTTCAGATACTTTTTTGTTCAATTTCTAAACGACATTTTTCCACATTAAGAAGAATTTTCTCATATGGAAATAAGATAAAAATAAATTAATGAAACATTACTTATTTTAAATCAACAACTTAAATTGTTTGCCCTTCCGGTTCTGTTCATTGTTTTCTGATAGAGTTTGATTCCCTTAATTTTACACCTTGTAATGACATGTAAGTGGTAGATGATCAACGAGTCTTAGAATGAGGAGGTTGTCGTGCCACTGAGTGACAGTTTATCAATAAGGTCGGGCAAGTTTTCGAGCAAATCATGTTGAGGGTAATATTTTAATGAGTTTATAAATATACAGGAGCAAGAATATTATGTAACACTGCTATATTAAATTATCGGTTATATAAAGGGGAAAAATAGTTAGGTGAGAAGATGACCAGAAATCAGAACATAAGGAAACGATTTTTCTTTCCTCGTCTTCTGGTTTGTGGTTTGGTCATCATATCTTCAGCCTCGTTATTGTGACTCATCCTCTGCATATAGTTAGGTGAGGCCACGAAATCACATTTTGCTTTTATCAAGGTATGAATGTTATTTAATTGCTCAAACTACACACTAAAGTTACAATATTAAATAAAATTTTTTTTATTAAATTAAACCCAATAACAAATATTAATATTTTGTACCTGAAGTAGTCAACAGCGTGAAGAGCTGAGAAAGACTTAATATCTATAGACGCAGCAGACAGTGAATGCAGAGTATATGCAGCAGCAATAAATAGACAGCACTAGCACAGTGTCGAGAGCAACTGGTGGGTATAGTGAGTGTGTAGCTGAGTCAGTGTGTGAGGTGCCGATGATGAACAAATTACAGGTTTCAACTCGGTGTGTCCAGACAATGTTGATCCGTTCGCAAGGAAACGGTTAAATTTATTTATCTGCAAAAAATGAATGAAGCTCACCAATTGCACATGCTTTTTGCTAGTGCAATAATTTTTACCCACATATCCAGACAATGTTTTTCTGTTCTGAAGGGGCAAGGGAAGGGAACTATCGGGGGGGGGGGGGGGGGAAATACCAAGTCATTACGACTATATAGCACTTGGAAGGGGGTCAGGATAAGGATTAGGGATGGGACGAGGGGGAAAAGTCGCCAGTATTCGATAATCTTGACACATATGCCAATCATTTCTCAGAAGTCAAGATCAACATTAAATTGACTTAACAGTTTGCGTGCTTGAACTACCTTTATATTTACAGTTATGTGTAGTAATTGGGGGTTACATATTTAACAATTCCCTAGCAAGTAAATTTATGATAATATTCTGAGGTGTTAATCTTATTAATATTTCTTACTGTATATATTTCTGCTATGACCATTTTATATAAATGTTAAATTAATATTCCTCGATTAATTGTTATTATTCATGTTTGATAGCTCCTTGAAACTTGAAAAAAAAATCGTTTGATAATACATGAAATATAGTGTAGGTGATGTGGGTTCCCCACCACCACCACCACTATGTGGTACAATTATTCCTACATTTTCAGTAACATCGAAGTGGAATGTTAGAGTAGGAAAAAATCTCTACAAGCATAGTTTATCATAAGAATGACGAGATTCATATTTAAATTCATTCCTGCCAATGCTCAATAAAACAACGATAGGTTTCTGTGGATGATAGCAATATGTGAGGAATGAATCAAGAAGTGAAGATGATGGATGGTAAGTTCGATTTGCTTGGAATTTCCAAGAAACAAATATAATGAAATTGTAATGAAATTAAGACCGGATGAAATGCTCTATTAAGGGCATGACAGCTGAGTAGACAGCTCTTTGGATTCATAGTCCTGAGGTTCCGGGTTCGATCCCCGGTGGAGGCGGAAACAAATGGGCAGAGTTTCTTTTACTGTGATGATCTGTTCATCTAGCAGTAAATAGGTACCTGGGAGTTAGACAGCTGTTACAGGCTTCTTCCTGGGGGTGTGTAGTAAAAAGGAGGCCTGGTCGAGGACCGGGCCGCAGGGATGCTAAGCCCCAAAATCGTTTCATCTCAAGATTAACAGGAATAAATAAATGTTTGAGAAGTCAGCAAGAATTATGCCTGTAAAGTACTGCACTGACACAACTTCTATTATATATTAATAGAACCAGTGAATGTCTGTCTGCTTGTATGTCTGTCTGAATAAAGCTGGAGGCCACATGGTTTGAGAAATTCTCATCCAGACTCGCCGAAGGATGGGTTATGGGATAACCCTTGTTGAGGTCATCAAATTTCATATGGTAACAGTAACAGTGTGCCAGGGGTTACATTCAAACCTCCATGATGATTTTTTGGCACTGCTTGCCAGCTTCAAAACTAAATACTTTCAAATCTATTTATTTTCTTATAGGAATGCTACCCAGCAAACAGAAAACTTTATTACAACTTTTACCAACTTTTTCCAGAGGGTTGTGTAATGGCATGCTTCGAAAATGCTGAAACTTGCATTTGCGCAACATTTAGTCCCAAAATGTTATAAAAATTTATATATACAATTATCATAATATTTCTTTTCTAACACAATTTTTCCCTTATATATTAAAAATCATTTTTACATGTTTAATTAATAAATTAATGTTCTTTTCATTAAGATGCATAAATAAATGGTAAATGTTCTTTGACAGCTGCATGAAACATTCTTACAACATTTAATTAGCCTAAGATCAAAACATATTTTTTTTTATGATTTAGCGAAACTATTTTTTTACAACACTACAGTGGAATCTTGACTTATGAATGCATACAAATTTGTTGAGTTACGACCTCAATTTCGTAACAAAATTCGACTCGACTTACAACCTTTGACGACTTGCGACTTTGTTGATACACATATGGATCACACTGTGACCCGTATGGGATTGGGTGGTTATAGATAGGAGCTGCCTCGTATGGGCCAGTAGGCCTTCTGCAGTTACCTTTGTTCTTATGTGGTTCCTGGTGGCACGAGCGACCCTGCTTCATTTTACCAGACTGCCTGCTTAGTGACGATATCGCTTGAATTCTTTGTAAGGAATTTCATTGTTTTTTAACGTTTCTGTTTTTTGAACATAAAAGTAATTATTATATATCATGCCATAAGTCCCAAGAAAATCAGTGGTAAGGTTCAACCTAAGAAAACCCATGTCAGGATGACCATAGGGGAGAAAACAAGAGATCATTCATAAACATGAAGATGGTGTGCGGGTTGTTGATCCAGCTAA
>NW_025560137.1:0-47500 GCF_020424385.1 Procambarus clarkii | reverse complement strand
CAATTGCCTCGTAACTCTGTCATAACGATCAGTGAAAGAAAACAGGCATATGCCTAGGCACCATATCTCAATCATAACTCTCAAGACAAGTTCACACCTCCTGATGGTGAACTTGAACACAACACACACATTCATCAACCGTCTAGTCTTCCAAGAGACTAAATAAAACATGCCGAAAACGTTACAATCCTCACCATTACTTCCCAAGTGATTTACGTCTGATGACAACCAATCAACCAAGAGGTTTAAGGGTCTTGACATCTTGAAGATGAACAGCAGATTACCTGGGAAACGCCCAAGGACAATCTGAAACCCTTCACAATGATTAACTCTAGGTAGGATAACCTTATCCTCCAACTTGAATTGCACACCTGGAGCCTCAAACATCTGCTCCCCAGTATGATTTAATCCTTCACCCACAATATGACTCTGAAAGTCAACTCCAATATGACTCTGAAAGTCAACTCCAATATGACTCTGAAAGTCAACACCACACTTAAGTGGAACATACACTTTTAACACTCGTGCATCAAAATTAACTGGATCTGAATATAGAGACACTGCTCTAGCATAACTCACCACTTCCTCAGAACTGGCTGCACAACCTACTTGAGTAAACTCTCTCTGCTCCACCACAAGGCTTGACAAAGATGTCCCACAGTCCATTACTTCACAAGAAAATGGCTCCTGCAGAATAAAAGTAGATTTCAACATCCTACACACACTCTGACTCAATGTACACAATGAGAAATACTTACTCCACATAGAATAAGAATCACAACTCCTCAACTTAGATCCAATTGCTGCTTTACCACTCGTAATGATTTTACCAAAATTTCCTCCCATGACTTCTGGAGCTGCTTGGAGTACTGTCTGCTCACAATCAATAATATCACTACCAAGCTGGGTCACATCCTCACAGACAACTGAAGAGGGAGGCTCAATGGGTCTCCATCTACTCAACAGAAGCTGATCCTCTGGCTGCTTTCCCACACTCTCCAAAACTGGATCTACAGTACAGACTGTCTCCTTGCTTCTCTCTGAAATCTTAGGGTCAGTTCTACTCAAAGCACATAAATGAAGGGAATCTGAAGCGAGCGGGCAAGTAACAGGTAGTTTGACCTCCTCCCCTATTATATCACCTTGACTAGGGTGAGGCGGGGCCTCTACAACAGACTTACTCTCGACAACTGATTCTAAACTTGGAGTGAGCGGGAATACTTCTGCCAACCCGACATCTTGTCCTAAACCATTCACTTGGCTGGAATACAGAGTCGTGGCTTTTAAGTTTCTCTCAACTCCTGGCACAACGTTCGTAGTGAGCGGGCAAGACAATGGTACATGGACATCCTTTCCCAATTTATTGGAATAAAGCAGAGTCATAGTATCAGGCTTACTCTCAACAACTAAATCGGCCACACAGGAATCTGGAACAACCACATCCCACTTCTCCACTGAAGGGGTACTGGTTACTGGAACAAATGCTTGAGTAACAACATCAGAACTGACAACTGGATTTATATTAGTACTGACATCAGCACAGGTAGAATGGACAAAACCATCTTCTACAACAGGTTCATTCATAGAACTAACTTCAGCACAGGCAGAATAAACATGGTCTGCAACGGGCTGTTTACACAAACGGGGATCATTCTCACCCACAACATGATTTATGGCCACATCATTACCCAATATAACATCCACACCTGGGATGGGCAACTGTGTACTAACACCCACAGTGCATAAACGTGGTGTAATGGTGGATCTGAAATTAATGTCTATTAGAGGTACAGTTTTACATCCTGCAACACTCTGAAGAACAACAAACTTTCCAGTATCTCTCTTTTCAACATCAGAAAGAATATTGGATGAAATTATGGTTTGGGAAGCACCTGTATCACGAAGAATAACCACTGGCTTCCACTTTCCATTAATACACAAGACTTCACCTGAAGACATATATGGTGAATACTGTTTCACCCAATTGGGGTTTACAGTTACACGTTTATTAGTAAGTTTATTTTGCACACCTCTGCAATAAATGAGACCAGTTGGTCGTAACTCAGGGTGCAATATAAAACATGAATGAATTCCATGGCCTTTTCTCTTACAATGGGAACAGGACCTTACAGTGGACACACTGGTAGAACCAACTGTAGGTTTAGAAATAACCTTATTATTATTTGACATTCCTGACAATGAAGTAGCAGGGTTAGGTTTTGTAAGAGGAGAGCTCATGGGAGTAACTGGAGTACTAGGACTGGATGGATTCTGATAAGGAGTTCGGTGAGCATTATAATTTACTCTACGACTAGACTTAGGTGAAGTGGCCGTAAACGGGGCCTTAGTCAACAACTCATGCTCATCCGCGAGCTTTGACAGCTCATCAATGTCTGTTACATTCTTTTGTTCTGCCATAAAAGTAGACAACTGGTCTGGGAGACATGACAATACTTCTTCCATTATAAGAAGATTCTTTAAAGCATCAAAATCAGTGACTGGAAGTGACTTTAACCATCTGTTACAAAATTTCGTCTTCTGACGAGTAAAATCTGCTATTGTCTGATCACTTGTCCTCCTTAGATTTCTGAACTTTTGCCTGTGTGCCTCTGGATTTAATTGATAAGCATTTAGGATGCTTTTCTTTACAAAATCATAATCAAAACTATGAGAGTCAGGTAGGGATGTGAAAACCTCCTGACTACGCCCCTTGAATTGAGACTGCATAATGGCTACCCACTGATCCCTTGGCCAGTTCATACTGATGGCAATTTTATTAAAATGTGCAAAGAAAACCTCAGGATCTTCCTCATTGAACTTGGGTAACTCTATATACTTATTCATCCTGATGGGATTATTATCACTATTTGTTGAAACATTACTAGTATTTCCATGCCCAGCTGCCATACGCTGTGATTCAAGCCTGAAGTTAGTGTCAGCCATTTGTTGTTGAATCTCTAATTGCCTAGTTTGTTCCTCGGCTTGTTGCTTCTTTGTGGCTTCAAGTTGCAACTCAATTAAACCTCTCTGGTTTTGTGCCGCAATTTCTAAACGCCTAGTCTCTAGCTCCCTTTGCTGAGCTTCAGCCTGTAATATTTGCTGTTCTTTTTGAGCTTCAAGCTCTAATTGGCGAGCTTCTAACTCAAGACGCTTTAACGTCATCTGATCACTCGACTCCTCTCTTAACTCTTCTAGAATTTCTTCCTCTAAATCCCCATTCTCAACAAAATGCGTCACAATGACTTTCAATATTTGGGCTTTAACCATTCTATTGCTGGCGGTCAAATCCAAATAATTTGCCATTTGTATTAACTCAGTCTTTTTAAGGTTCTGAATCCCTTCAAAGTCTGGTTTAGCCACCAACGCTGCAACTTTCTCCTCCATCGTTACTAACACTTGGCACTTGATTCACAAAAATAATTAAAATAATGGCACTGCACTACACTTCACTGTAAAATTGTCACCACACTGAAAATTCGCTTGGCCTCACTGCACAAACAAAATATATAGGATGACTTACCTCAAAATCGTGAAACGTTGTTACTTGACACACAGGAAGGCTTGCTTGGCACATGGAATAGTTCTTAAGAAACACACAGAAACACTTGACACACTGGTACCTAGGAAGGCAAGGTTAGATTAGCATAGTTAAGTTAAAAATGGGACAATATTTCCCGGCACAGGCCCCCATAACTCTTTGTTACCTATCGTACGTTACGGCTCGTGATCCTACAGCAGCCAAATTTTAATAAGTCTAGGGATACGACACAACTGCTGTTCTCAATAGCGAATCACCAGTATAACCCCTTAATAGGTAATGAGCACATAATTAACAATCTTCGTTTAGGACTGAAGAATAGATACACAATATGATAGCTATATATTCAAAACAGTATAATATAAAAACACAGATGGTAAAGTTAACTTATAGAATATGATTGTATAGTCATGGCACAATATATATAATAGTAATTATGGCAACAAATGAATAATAACAGACTTATCTCCCACTTGTTACTCCTCCTAGTTCCCCGAAGCTACTGAACTCTCGCTCTGTCGCCACCCACATTCTCACCTCCCGTCTGCCTCATCCCAGGATGAGGGATGGAAACTAAGGACTTTTTAATATTATAAACTAATTGAACAACCACTTGTTCTCAAAACACATAAGACTGCAAGTTACATATAATAGTTACTTACAAAATATATAAGTACAATGACACCTGTTTAATTACAGTATATGAAACAATTTCTAACTAAATAAAAGTGACATCTGGAACTCTCAAACTGAACAGGTCCAGCTTTCCCGTATCAATCAAGAAATAGACGTGTGCAGAGACAACCGCGCTCTTGTCCACTGACGCTGCCAAACCACACGACAATTTACCCAAAACACAATGTGTATACATATACATGCAATGATAAAATAAAATAAAATTTATTTTAAATTTATATACGTATTCTGCTAGGAGTACGTAACAGTGTCGTCATCTATAAAGCAATCATTTTAATAAGTCTGGAACCTGGAACAAAGGGATACCACCTACCAGGGCCGAAGGGAGGCCGAACGCGGGCTAGTGCAGGAAGGTGTGAGCTGTCCACAGCGGTGCTTCCCCATTTTAACAAGGGAGTCCTACAACATCGTCCATTCTCCCCCACTGGTGCGAAGACCTCATTTCCCCTAGCGCCCCAGTCTGGACACACAGCCACCCACTCAGGGCAGCCCCTCACAGGCGACCTCTCCAGTGGGCGGTCCGATGATTCACAAGGTCCCTACATGGTGCTGATTCGCACGTATAACACCCAAAGAGGGGCAGAAGAGGGGGGTGAAGGCAATCCTCACCTGTCCCAGGGAGGTGTACGTGAGTCCCTAACTACGACAAGGCGACACCACGGAGGGATCAGGGTGTGTGTAAATGGGTTGTATGGTAAAGCAGGCTGACGGCTGGACTATGATGAGGCTGCATCTCATCTGTACTCACATAGTTGTGCTTATGGAGCGTCCAGCTTTAGCTTTTGGTCATTTTGGCTCTTTGGATCTGTGAGGCAGATGCCAGCTGACTCAATATGCTGATTGCATTTAGAGTTACAGTGTGCTGTAAAAATTATTCCAATTAAATTCACAGCAGTCAGTAAATTCAACTTGGAGAAACCATACTTTATTAAACCTGACAATAATCTTTATTTGACAAAAGGAATTATTGTAATATGACAATAATTGTAATTATTGTAATATTTTCATGAAACATATAAAGACAACTATCAAGAAATAAATTAAATTGCCTAATAATTGTATCTTTATTTCCAACCCGGATTATTTTAATGATATGAAAGTACGCCATTATTATTCAATAATAAATAACACTGAAAATGTTATTTAGTCATAAAAATAACTTATCACTGGCCATTCCTACTTTCAAGAAATATATACTTAATTGTCAGGAATAAAAAATTGAGAATAAGTGATATATATAAAGGTGTAGCAGGTCTACAGAGTAGGATAAGTAAGTAAGTAATTATCAAAAGAAGGCAGCAAGCCAGGAAGACTATGTAATAAGACGGCGCTAAATATCACCAAAAATGCCAATACGAGAACAAAAATGTATAAGGCGAACGATATCAAAAGTATCTGATTCTCCAAGAATTGTATCGAGGGACAAGCGACCGCGAGGGATGGTTGGAAAGGAACAGAGTAGGATAAAACATTTATTTAGAGACAAACAACTGTTATCCAACTGAGACTTTCAACCTCTCCTTTAGTATCACTTGAGTCTGGAAGTAATAGATGATCTATGTGACATTCATTTATATTGGAAACCACATTTAAAAATGGAAATAACGTTTCGTTTACTTTAAAGACAGAATAATTAATTAATTCAATTGTGTAACTTAAAAGATAAGAAGATAATAACAATTGTAAAATCCTTGTGGCACATTGGTGACTGAGCCACAATGTTATCGATTTGGCTTAGGTTTGTATCTTGGCTTGGGAGGATTGACTTGGCGCCAACTCATAACTGTATGCCTCTGTTTACTAAGCTGTGATTGGGTAACTGGGTGTTAAACGATTGGGGGAGGGGGTTGTTTTCCAGAAAAGCTAGTGGGTAACGCTTACAAGGACAGGCTCTTCTTGTATTCACCTCTGTGTATGTGTATACTCACATAGTTGTGTTTGCGGGGGTTGAGCTCTGGCTCTTTGGTTCCACCTCTCAACCGTCAATCAACAGGTGTACAGATTCCTGAGCCTATTGGGCTCTATCATATCTACACTTGAAACTGTGTATGGAATCAGCCTCCACCACATCACCTCCTAATGAATTCCATTTGTCAACCACTCTGACACTAAAAGTTCTTTCTAATATCTCTGTGGCTCATTTGGGCACTCAGTTTCCACCTGTGTCCCCTTGTGCGTGTGCCCCTTGTGCTACATAGCCTGTCTTTATCTACCCAATCAATTCCCTTCAGAATCTTAAATGTGGTGATCATGTCCCCCCTAACTCTTCTGTCTTCCAGTGAAATGAGGTTTAGTTCCCGCAGTCTCTCCTCGTAGCTCACACCTCTCAGCTCGGGTACTAGTCTGGTGGCAAACCTTTGAACCTTTTCCAGTTTAGTCTTATTCTTGACTAGATATGGACTCTATGCTGGGGCTGCATACTCCAGGTTTGGCCTGACATATGTGGTATACAATGTTCTGAATGATTCTTTACACAAGTTTCTGAATGCCGTTCGTATGTTGGCCAGCCTGGCATATGCCGCTGATGTTATCCTCTTGATATGGGCTGTAGGAGACAGGTCAAGCATGATATCAACCCCCAAGTCTTTTTCTTTCTCTGACTCCTGAACAATTTCCTCTCCCAGATGATACCTTGTATCTGGCCTCCTGCTCCCTACACCTATCTTCATTACAGTACATTTGGTTGGGTTAAACTCTAACAACCTTTTGTTCGACCATTCCTTCAGCTTGTCTAGGTCTTTTTGAAGTCTCAAACAGTCCTCTTCTGTCTTAATCCTTCTCATAATTATGGCATCGTCCGCAAACATAGAGAGAAATGAATCTATACCCTCCGGGAGATCATTTACGTATATCAGAAACAAAATAGGACCGAGTACAGAGCCCTGAGGGACTCCACTGGTGACTTCACGCCATTCGGAGGTCTCACCTCTCACCGTAACTCTCTGCTTCCTATTGCTTAGGTACTCCCTTATCCACTGGAGCACCTTACCAGCTACACCTGCCTCTCTCTCCAGCTTATGAACCAGCCTCTTATGTGGTACTGTGTCAAACGCTTTTCGGCAATCCAAGAAAAGGCAGTCCGCCCAGCCCTCTCTTTCTTGCTTAATCTTTGTCACCTGGTCGTAGAATTAATTCTATTAAGCCAGTCAGGCAAGATTTACCCTCCCTGAACCCATGTTGGCGATTTGTCACAAAGCCACCCATTCCCAGAGTGGGTGGCTTCTCTCCAGATGTGATACCAGTTTTTTTCTCCCGATCTTCTCTATCACTGCATGGTATACAAGTCAAGGACACTGGCCTGTAGTTCAGTGCCTCTTGCCTGTCGCCCTTTTTGTATATTGGGACCACATTCGCCGTCTTCCATATTTCTGGTAGGTCTTCCATCTCCAGTGACCTACAATACACTATAGAGAGTGGCAAGCAAAGTGCCCCTGCACACTCTTTCAGTACCCATGGGGAAATCCCATCTGGACCATCAGTCTTTCTAGCATCCAGATCCAACAGGTGTCTCTTGACCTCCTCTGTCATAATTTCGAACCCTTCCAAGGCTGCCTGGTTTACTTCCCTTTCTCCTAGCACAGAGACCTCATGAACAAATCCATAAGGGCCGTGACGAGGATTCGAACCTGCGTCCGGGAGCCTCCCAGACACTGCCTTAATCGACTTAGCTACGACAGGGTAAAAGGGTTGAAACCGAAGTTCTACTGAACTTACTGGATCCCGTAGCCTCTCCGAGGCACAAACCAGGATTTTAAACAACCCCCCCCCCCTGCACCCGAGCTATGTCAATAGTCCGTTCTCCCTCTTCGCCCTTACATCATTACACACAGAGATCACACTAACGTGATGCATCAAATGAACAAATCCACAAGGGCCGTGACGAGGATTCGAACCTGCGTCCGGGCGCATCCCAGACACTACCTTAATCGACTGAGCTACGACAGGGTAAAAGGGTTGAAACCGAAGTTCTACTGAACTCACTCAAGCAACCTAATTGTGCTTGAGTGGGCTGAGCTTTGTTTTTTTGGGCCCGCCTCTCAACCGTTAATCAACTGGTGTACAGATTCCTGAGCCTACTGGGCTCTGTCATATCTACATTTAAAACTGTGTATGGAGTCAACCTCCACCACATCTCTGCCTAATCACCTGTTAACTACTCTGACACTGAAAATGTTCTTTCTAACGTCCCTGTGACTCATTTGGGTACTCAGTTTCCACCTCTGTCCCCTTGTTCGTGTACCACCAGAGTTGAATAGTTTATCGTTGTCTACCCTATCAATTCCCCTGAGGATTTTGTAGGTAGTGATCATGTCTCCCTTCACTCTTCTGTCTTCCAGTATCGTAAGGTGCATTTCCCACAGCCTTTCCTTGTAACTCATGCCTCTTAGTTCTGGGACTAGTCTAGTGGCATACCTCTGAACTTTTTCCAGCTTCGTCGTGTGCTTGACAAAGTACAGGCTCCATGCTGGGGCCGCATACTCCAGGATTGGTCTTACATATGAGGTATACTAGATTCTGAATGATTCTTTACACAGGTTTCTGAATGCTGTTCTGATGTTAGCCAGCCTGGCATATGTCGCAGACGTAATTCTTTTAATGTGGGCTAATGGAGACAGGTTTGGTGTGATATCAACCCATAGATCTTTCTCTCTGTCCGTTTCATTAAGTACTTCATCTCCTATTCTGTATGCTGTGTCTGGGTTCCTGTTTCCACCGCCTAGTTTCAATACTTTGCATTTACTCAGGTTGAACTTTAGAAGCCATTTGTTGGACCATTCATTCAGTCTGTCTAGGTCATCATGTAGCCTCCTACTATCATCCTTTGGTTCAATCCTCCTCATAATTTTTGCTTCATCACCAAACGTTGAGAGAAACGAGCCTATACCTTCTGTGAGATCATTTACATATATCAGAAACAGTATAGGTGTGTATTCACCTAGTTGTGTTTGCAGGGGTTGAGCTTTGCTCTTTCGGCCCGCCTTTCAACTGTCAATCAACTGTTTACTAACTGCTTTTTTTTCCCCACACCACACACACACACACACACACCAGGAAGCATCCCGTGACAGCTAACTAACTCCCAGGTATCTATTTACTGCTAGGTAACAGGGGCATTCAGGGTGAAAGAAATTTTGCCCATTTGTTTCTGCCAGGTGCGGGAATCGAACCCACGCCACAGAATTACGAGTCATACGCGCTATTCACCAAGCTACCAGGCCCCACCCCCTCGTGTGTGTGTGATCCTCCACCACATCACTTCCTAATGCATTCCATTTGTCTACTACTCTGACACTGAAAAAATTCTATTTAACGTTGCTATTGCTCATTAGGGCACTCCATTTCCACCTGCGTCCCCTAGTGCGTGTTTCCCTTGTAGTACATAGCCTGTCTTTATCTACCCTATCAATTCCTCTGGGAATCTTGTATGTGGTGATCATATCTACTCTATCTCTTCTGTCTCCCAGTGACGTGAAGTTTAATTCCCGTAGTCTCTCCTCGTATCTCTTACCCCTCACTTTGGGTACTAGTCTGGTGGCAAACCTTTGAACCTTTTCCAGTTTAGTCTTATCCTTGACTAGATATGGACTCCATGTTGGAGCCGCATACTCCAGGATTGGTCTGACATATGTAATATACAAAGTTCTAAAGGATTCGTTACACAAGTTTCTAAAGGTCATTCTTATGTTAGCCAACCTGGCACATGCTGCTGATGTTGTGGGGTAATCTGGCTCCAGTATAATACTAATAAAATGTATAATTTGAATAATGCAAAATAATGATTAATTCTAAGATAGCTCGAAGGACCAGAATGAATAATTAAATAAGAAAATCAGTTGCTTATAGATCTATTGTTATATTAATAAATTCTATTAAGCAATGACTGTAAATTATATAATTCTAGAGCCAGCCTATCATGACATTTTTTTTTGGGGGGGAGGGGGGTATTCTATAAGATTAATCTATGTGTAACATATGTTTTGCAATAGTAATAATAAGTATATTATGCACACACATAGATAATTAGTAAAATATGTAATGCAAAAAATACTACTGCAATGCATAATGCATAAATAATAATAATGCATAAATGGCAATATCAGATATGTAGATATATGTATATGGACTCTGAATAATAAGATACTATCTACAATGAAAACTGATTATATCTCAGGTGTGACAGGGGACGTAGATGCAGTCCACTGTACGCCAGGCTAGAAACAGTTTGAGATAGGGATATTTGGCATGCGTGAAGGTATGGCAGTCACACGCTTCCTCAGGGGTGTTGCACCATGTTGTAATAATGATAATTCCGTAATTTCCACCTCCAAACTAGTATTCACACACATATAAGGTAATATCTAAATATTTGGAGGGGAAAGAGCTGCACTTACATGAAATTATTTTTTACGCCCGCATCATAACGACATGGCACCTACATGATCTTATTTAAGAGCTCGTTAAATAGAACAAATGAGGTAAAAATGCCTGCCGAACTGGTGTCCGTGATTCTGGTAAGCTGCGTCCTCAATCTAACGTCTAAGGATGTAAAGATGTCTTCAGGATGCTACGGGGAACCACTTGTTGATCGCAAAAATGGCGAGAGTCCTCTCTCTCCTCCTTCCCCAAAGTCGCGCATGCGCAATAGCTCATTGTGAGGATTCTAGCATAAATTATATTTCTTTATTAACGCTAAATAGGGAAGGGGGCGTGTATGAACACTCTTGATGGTTTAGATAAATACTTTATGTGGTGATGTTTAATTCTCACAGTGCACGTCAGTTAATTTAGACGGCACAAATAAAACAATACGGGCTTGGTGGTGGAAATGATGTTAGATTATGATATGATTTACAGGAACAGCGATTAAGCTGGGTAAAGAAATTCCAGTAAACTATTGCATACTAAAAGTAAACCTATTACTAAATTATTATTCCTAATAAAGGAAAGTAAATGGTTACATTAGTGTTAGATCTACAGGTATGTGGAAATTTTATCCCCTTGCGTGGCTGACACAACACTACACAATTCTAGGAGAAATTACATGATGTTCCACAACCTGATACAGTAAATTCTACAATACTAAACTACGTATTAGTTAATTATTACGCTTAATACATGAAATACATCATGTTGTATTAAGGATTATTATATGAACATTACATGCGTATGAAGCCTAATACAGGAAATACATCCTGTTGTATTATTGATGAGAATAACTGTTGGAAATTTCCAACAGATGTTATCCTCTTGATATGAGCTTCAGGGGACAGGTCTGGCGTGATATCAACCGCCAGGTCTTTCTCTCTCTCTCTCTGACTCTTGAAATATTTCATCTCCCAAATGATACCTTGTATCTGGTCTCCTGCTCTCTTTCAGTACCCATTAATCTTAGCAACATCAGGGTGGTTACTCTTCTGATATCACAAAAAGTTTTTTTTAGATTTTTTTATTTATTTTTTTTATTAAATTTATATATATGTTTATTTATTTATCTATTTTTTCCAATTATCTATATAAATAAAAATGGAAATGTTCGTTTGTGCATAACCCCTAATCTCAGAAAGTTCTTCACCGATTGCTTTGACAACGTTCACACAACTTTTCATTTGCATCCGAGCAGGTTTTTATATACTTACTATTCAGATGTCACGTTTGTGACGGTAAGAAAACATGTTTTTTCTGAAAAACTGTGTTTTTCATGTGCAGGAAATCTTTAAACATCTTTACCGATTGCTTTGAAATATTTGACGCAACGTTGCATTCAAATAGGCACGTCTTTCTATATTCCTACTATATAGATGCCACACCTGTGACAGATAAAATCATGCTTTTTTGAAAAACCGCGCCATCTGTTGCCCATAAGACCAATAAATGCTTTACTAAATGTGCTTCGATTCCATTTCAATGTTTCCGATTTCATTGAAAATTTAATATTCCTAAATTTCAATTTATTTTAATTTTGATTTAATTATTTTCTGTGACATTGCCTTGAAACTAAGCTGCGATGTATACCATACTGCTCATTTCGTGAGTATGGTTTATTTTATTTTTTTTTTATTATTTTTCATTTCGTTTTTTGAATTGTTTTCTTATATTTCAGTGATGGGAACATATAGGGCCAGATTCGTCAAGCAGTTTTGCAAGTACTTACGAACGTGAACATCATACCTCAATCTTTGATGGCTTTGGTTACATTTATTAAAAAGTTTACAAGCATGAAAACTTGCCAATCAACTGTTGTTATTGTTATAAACAGCCTCCTGGGGCTTCGGAGCTCATTAACTGTTTAATAATTGTAAACAAAGCTGCCAAAGATTGAGAAAAGATGTACAGGTTCGTAAGTGTTTGCGTAACTTCTTCGTGAATCTAGCCCCAGATCATTTGATGTTCCCAGTTTTCTGAAGGGAACATCAGATCATTTGATCATCAGACGAGGGAGTGGGGAATGATGGGAAGGACGAGGGGACGGGAGTGGGCTATGGTGGGGTGGACGAGGGAACAGAGGAGGAGTTAATGGTGGGGGAGGACGAGGGGACGGGAGTTGGGGATGGTGGGGTGGACAAGGGGACAGGGGAGGGGTTAATGGTGGGGGAGGACGAGAGGACAGGGGAGTTGGGAATAGTGGGAACGAGGGGAATGAAGAATGGTTGAGAGGACAAGGGGAGTGATGGATAGTGGGGAGGACGAGGGGATGGGGAGGGGGGAATGGTAGGGAGGACGAGGGGACGGGGGAATGGGAGATAGTGTTGAGGACGAGGGGATGTTGGGGTAGAGGATGAAGGGGAGGAAAAAGGGATGAGGGAGTGAGGAATGGTTGGGAGGACATGGGGATGAAGGAGGGGGGGGGGGATAGTGGGGAGGACTAGGAGACAGAGGAAGGTTGCTGTGGCTCAGCAACGTACATGCTTTGCTGAGCCACAGCAACGCATAGCCAGGTACAGCTAGTTAGGTATAAATCGAGTCCGGGCTGGGCCACTCATCTGGGTCGTCTGGCAGACCACTTAGTATTTGTGGTCTTGGGAAGGCCTGATCATGAATGTGTCTGATCACTTACCGTTTGAGAGTGATTCTTCTGGTTGTGTGTGGTGGTTCACGGATCTCGTAGTCACTGGTGGTGTTTACTGCTTCGAGGGGTTCTTCGGGGTCTGGGACATACATGTGCTTCATGCGGTACAGCTGCCAGGTAGCTGAGCCTGGTGTTCATTGGCATCATGATGAGAGTCGCATGGATTTGGTCTGTTCTTACCCTGTCCATCAGCGACAGGCCCGCCGCGAAGCGAAGTGCTTTATTTTGGACTTGTTGGATCTTCAGCATGTTGGACTTGTTGGTAAGGTTCAGGGGGATGTAAGGGTACTCCAGGCTAGGAATTATGATCATTATGATCAAGTTAGGAGTAACTTGCTTGTTCTTTAGGAGATTTTTAATCAGCAGGAAGAGGGTCCAATTTTGGGTTGGTAAGTCTGCTAATTTGTACACCAGGTCATTGTGCCATAGGCTGTCGAAGGCCTTTGTATTTATAACTGACTAACTATGCTCTGATATATGTTCTTCAATGAAAATGACTTACGTTTTTTGCTGAATTATTCCATAATGAATATGGTTCCTTCCTGTCGATCTTTATATTTAGAAAAACATCTAAGGAATTTGGTATTGACTTTTCGTTTACCTACAATTACCAGTTTCTATTTCATAGTTATATTTTAACACAGCTGGTCATAACGATTTTCCAAGAATTTAAACAGCTTTTGTAGTAGCATCTTGTCAGAGTACAGTAATTTGCCTTTGGTAAAACCTCGATAGCTGTCATAAATTAATAATAATTATGTATGGAATGAAAAATCATCCTCCAACGTGTCCTCAATGACACGTCTTTCAACATCTTCACTTGTGCAGTCTTTATTTTAGAAAACCATCCTGAATTTCCTAGAATTTTCCCAAGAGCCACTAACACTAGTGGCTTCGACGAGGACATAAAGCCGGTAGATTATCGAAGCGCCCCCCCCCCATTAGCCATGAGTAGCTTTTCCAGCTGTACATTAAAAGTTAAAAGTTTTGGTATTTACGGCTACGGCACGTAGGCAGTTCCATTGTTTAATAAACAATCCTGTGGTTGAAGAAGCATCTCTCATTAAGAAGGAAACTTACCCGTGTCCAGAGGACAGGAAGGGATTCAGTCAGCTTGGATATACTTACTATTTTCGGGTGATATACATTACAAGTCTCCAGCTTCAGTCATCTTGTATATATGAAAAGGCACAACTTGGTGCATTTTGATGATAAAGCTGGATATTCTTTACATTCAGACTGTCCAGATTGTGTGAATCTGTGTATGTATACATCTAATACATATAAAGATTCACATGTTATTTATTTATTTATTTATTTAATTATTTATTTATTTATATACAATAAGGTACATTGGGATGAGAAAGTATATTAATAAATAATTAATACATATATCCCTTATGTTATCTGTGCCTGGGAATCTACCACTCATAACTACCTCTGACCCCTAATTACTCATGGTGGTCCTTAGGAAAATTTGATCAATAATGACCTTGATATTTCTTGTGTTGATTAGAAGTACAATAATATTTTCTCAATGAATTTATGTTTTTTTTATAATACTGAACTCCAAGGTATTCTTCATAGAAACAATTTATCATTATTATGATATTATACAAATTTTCACTTGCAACTTGTAATGAAAATTGTGAACTATGTGAACAAGTGCTGGGACATATTCTCCAAACACTACATCTGTGATTGCCCTGTTATAAGTGACGTCAGACCAAATGGTATGGTATGAGGTACTTTGAGCTCTGTAACTACTTCATACACTCAGGAATATTGAAAGTTATACTTATGCTGTACCCAAATTTTGCTAATAGGCGCTAATAAATCAGCCTTACATTTTATGTTCTCACCTGACTTTTAATCAGAGTTTCTTTTTTATTTGAAGCTGGTATGTTCTCCCCCTGATTCCTTGCATGACTAACCATCCTGTGAAATGGGAATATTAAATGAACTTATAGCTAGTTGCTTAGTCAGAGTTGGTTTGTTTTTATACTGAGATAGGTAATTTCTCCCCCTGATTCCAAGTATGACTAATCATATAGTGAAATGGGAATTTTAGATAAACTTATATCTATTTTTTTTTATCTACACTGCGTAATCTTTCATATAGACATAAAGAATATGGTAGCATACTTTGTTGTATATACCTAAGCCTGATAATAAAAAAAATAAAAAGAAAGATTCCGACAGTAGTATTACTCTCCTCTCATTCTTGAGGGCTTTTTGGACATTGGAGTTTAGAAAAAAGGTAAGTGTCATTTGTCTCGTAATATATATTCTTGTTTTGTTGGCATACACTTATTATTTAGTTAAGGGGCCGTTGAAGTGGAAAAACTAAAGTTGTTGTTCAATGTCAACCATTATTTTTTTCTTAATTGTATATGAAAAGGGCTGCAATTATTCAAAGTTTTAGTACTGTAGCCTAAATAGTAAGGGAGATTTTACATTTTTTATTTTTTTTCAACGAATTTTGCACATTTTCAAGTGTATATTTACAACCACACCTTTCTGATATAATCATTCTATGACACTTTTCTGACACATTAGCATATAATAAAGGATCAATAGGAGGGGATTTTCCAAAAGTCTTTAGTTTTCCTAATACAAATAGTCTAAATTCTCCCCAAAAATTATGCAAATATATCATGTTTATTGCTATTATAAAATCAATAAATGAACTCAGGAAAAAACGCTTCCTTACGATTTTAGAGACATAAAATTTACATATAAGGTGTTAGTTTCATGTAAATTGAATAAAAAACGAAAGACATATATATGTTCAGGTAACATAAATGTTCAAGTAAGTAAAAAATAAAGTCTAAGGTGTTGCCCTCTGTGACTGAGGTTGACAACAACCAATTTCCTCCAAAATTGGCACCCTTACAGATAGACATACACGCAGTCAGGTGTATAAGTTTCATGCAAATGGCTTTATAAACAAAAGCGAGAGATAAAATTAAAAAAAATTGCCTTTTTTTAACAATTTTTTTTTTTTAATAAAACTAATTATAATTTGTTTTTAATATATGCTATTGTGATAGCTGAGAGTCATAGACATGATTTCAGATGACGTTTTTGTTTGATAATCGTTTTTAACCATTTTGGAAAATTGTTGATACATAATTCATGATTTTTTTCTCCCTTCCTATTTATGCTACGATGCTGAGACTTAGACCAGATAAAACCCTTTTTCATATACAACTTGTCAAAAAACTTTTGATTGAAATCGAACGAATTTTAATTTATTGCATATTTTTGGAATAGTGCCCCCCTTAGTTAAGAGTGACATGTACTGTACTGTACTCACCTAGTTGTGTTTGCGGGAGCTGAGCTCTGGCTCTTTGGTCCCGCCTCTCAACCGTCAATCAACTGATGTACAGATTCATGAGCCTACTGGACTCTGTCATATCTACATTTGAAACTGTGTATGGAGTCAGCCTCCACCACATCACTTCCTAGTGCATTCCATTTACTAACTACTCTGACACTGAAAAAGTTCTTTCTAATGTCTCTGTGGCTCATTTGGGTACTCAGCTTCCACCTGTGTCCCCTTGTTCGCGTCCCTCCAGTATTGAATAGTTCATCCTTGTTTACCTGGTCGATTCCCCTGAGGATGCTGTAGGTTGTGATCATGTCCCCCTTACTCTTCTGTCTTCCAGTGTCGTAAGGTGCATTTCCCGCAGCCTTTCCTCATAACTCATGCCTCTTAGTTCTGGGACTAGTCTAGTACCATACCTTTGGACTTTTTCCAGCTTTGTCTTCTGCTTGACAAGGTACGGGCTCCATGCTGGGGCCGCATACTCCAGGTTTTTTCTTACATATGTGGTGTACAAGATTCTGAATGATTCCTTACACAGGTTCCTGAACGCCGTTCTGATGTTAGCCAGCCTCGCATATGCCGCTGACGTTATTCTCTTTATGTGGGCTTCAGGAGACAGGTTTGGTGTGATATCAACTCCTAGATCTTTCTCTCTGTCTGTTTCATTAAGTACTTCATCTCCTATTCTGTATCCTGTGTCTGGCCTCCTGTTTTCACAGCCTAGTTTCTTTACTTTGCATTTACTCGGGTTGAACTTCAACAGCCATTTGTTGGACCATTCACTCAGTCTGTCTAGGTCATCTTGTAGCCTCCTACTATCATCCTCTGTTTCAATCCTCCTCATAACTTTTGCATCATCGGCAAACATTGAGAGGAACGAATCTATACCCTCTGGGAGATCATTTACATATACCAGAAAGAGTATAGGTTCAAGGACTGACCCCTGCGGGACTCCACTTGTAACGTCTCCCAAATCTGAGACCTCACCCCTCATACAGACTGGTTGTCTCCTGTTGCTTTGGTACTCCTCTATCCACCGGAGTACCTTCCCTTTCACTCCAGACTGCATCTCCAACTTTCGCACTAGCCTCTTATGTGGCACTGTATCAAAGGCTTTCTGACAATCCAAAAATATACAGTCTGCCCACCCTTCTTTTTCTTGAATGGTCGTAGAATTTAAGTAGCCCTATGAGGCAGGACCTGCCATCCCTGAACCCATGTTGATACTGTGTTACAAAGTTCCTTCGCTCCAGATGCTCCACTAGTTTTTTTCGCACAATCTTCTCCATCAGCTTGCATGGTATGCAGGTTAGGGACACTGGCCTGTAGTTCAGTGCCTCCTGTCTATCCCCTTTCTTGTATATCGGGACTACATTAGCTGCTTTCCAAATATCTGGCAGTTCCTCTGTTGCCAGTGATTTGTTATTCACTATGGAGAGTGGTAGGCACAGTTCCTTTGCTCCTTCCTTTAGTATCCAAGGGGAGATTCCATCTGGGCCTATAGCCTTTGTCACATCCAACTCTAGTAAACACTTCCTTACTTCCCCGCTGGTAATCTCAAACTCTTCCAGTGGTTCCTGGTTAGCTATTCCCTCACTTACCTCTGGAATTTCTCCTTGCTCTAAGGTGAAGACCTCTTGGAATTTCTTATTCAGTTCCTCACACACTTCCTTGTCATTTGTAGTGAATCCTTCCACCCCTATCCTTAATTTCATAACCTGTTCCTTTACTGTTGTCTTTCTCCTGATATGGCTATGCAACAATTTAGGCTGAGTCTTCGCCTTGCTTGCGATGTCATTTTCGTATTGTCTTTCTGCCTCTCTTCTCATCCTGACATATTCATTCCTGGCATTCTGGTATCTTTCTCTGCTCTCCAGTGTCCTGTTATTCCTATAGTTTCTCCTCGCACTTTTACTTTGCTACTTAGCTAGCCTACATCTCTGATTAAACCATGGGTTTCTCATCTTCATTTCTCTGTTTTCCTTTTGGACTGGGACAAACTTGTTTGCTTCGTCCTTGCACTTCTGCGTGATGTAATCCATCATATCTTGGGCCGTCTTTCCCCTAAGCTCTGTTTCCCATGCTATATCTGTTAGGAATTTTCTTATCCCCTCATAGTTTCCCTTTCGGTATGCTAACCTTTTAGTTTCGGTATCCCTCCTCGAGTTCAATAACCCTTCTTCAATCAGGTACTCAAACACCAGTACACTGTGGTCGCTCATTCCTACTGAGTCCTCAAAACCGATTTCTCTTATGTCGGAGTCGTTCAGTGTATTTAGTGTGGTGCATACGTTCACTGTGTATTTAGTGTGGTGCATACGTTCACTGTGTATTTAGTGTGGTGCATACCATTGGAAGCTGCAAGAGTGTGCAGAGAGTGTGGGCAATTTAGACTAGCAGGAAATCATACAAGTGATATTTTACAGAATATAACTGATATTCTACATGTACATGATGTTGGAAGAGATTAAATCAGCTTTCAGACATGAAGAGGCATGGCATTGCACCATGTCCAATTTATTTATTAATTAATTTATTTATTAATTTATTCATTTATTTAATTATTTATTTTTGTACAAGAAAGTGTATTGGGTTTATGGGAGTACTTAGCATTGATGTTTTAAATTTTTGCAAAACCACTAACACCCAAAGCGTTTTGGACAGGTCCTGAATCTAACAAGTAATTATAAGTAGGTAATTTGTAGCAAAATTTTAAGAGTATTAACAGGTACATTGTAAATAAATATCACGAAAATTCATAGGTACATTTTAGCAAAATTTGAGGATTATCAACATGGACATTGTAGCATAATTTGAGGATTATTGATAGGGTGGGTAGTCAGGGTGGACCTGCCCACATAACAAATGCAAAAAAAGTTTACTGCATATGTAAGTTACACAGTTTAGAGTTACACACACAGTTACACACCCTTAGTCAACATTGCCAAACAGTCTTCAAGAAATTCGGGACCAACCGAGCTGTTGTGAATATGTGGGCCTGCGGCCCTCTCCAAGCAAAAGCCTGGTGGACCAAGCTCTCACAAGTCAAGCCTGGCATTGGGCTGGGCTTGGGAAGTCTAGCAACTCCCAGAAGCTCCATCAAGCAGGTATCAACATTTATGTTCCACTCTAATGCATCTCCCAACAGAGCCAATTCGGCAGTCATCCTGATGGAAAATCAATAAACAAACTGCACTTATCGAAATGGTACATACAGATGAAAGACGTTTTGAGTGTGGCGTAATTGGCACAAGATTTGTAAATTGTGGAACTAAGATTCTACACATATTAGTGCATGTAAATGATAATTCCACAAGCATCCATAGTGTTTGAAGAGATTCAGTCTGCTTGCAAATATACCTGAGAGCCACTAACAGTAGTAGCTGTGATTGGGGCAGGAAGAGAATGATTTGTCGAAGGTCCCCCATTTGGCCTGATGATCTTTTCCTGCTGTATTAAATGTTAACAGAGTTTAGGGATTTACAGCTTCTGTCGACGGGCTGACGTTTCAATGGGTTAATAACCCTATGGGTGAAAGATTATCTCCTATACTCAGTGCAACATTGTAGCTTGTTCAGCTTGTTAAAATTGTTACCGTTGCTCCTTGTTTGCGTTACATCTTATCTTCTGAAGCTAATATTCGGATCAACGTCCTTAACGTTTTATGTTTATTTTTAATTTTTAGTTATTTATATATGCAAGAATTCTTACATTCTTGTACAACCACTAGCATGCGTAGTATTTCGAGCAATTCTTTAATCCTAGGTTCTCCGGTATGCGACCCTACCAAATCGAGCGCCATCTGTTAGTCGTAGGAGCAACACATGCTGTAATCTCCGAAAGTTCTTCACCGATTGCTTTGAAATTTTTACACAACATTCCATTAGAATACACGCGTGTTTTTAGGTATCGGGTATATAGATGCCACACCTGTAACAGGTAAAAACTTTTTTTAAAGAGCGCCTTCTGTTGCACATAATAGCAACTCACGCTACACTATATGTTACAATTCCATTTGAATAAATCCTTTTGCCATGATAAAACATATTATTCTAAATTTCGATTTATTTTCATATTGATTTAATTATTTTATGTGAAACTGAGTTAGACTTGAGCTGTGTTGTTACCATACCGCTCATTTCCTGCATATAGTTTTTTTTTTATTTTTTTATTTTTTTCGTTTCGTTTTTTTAACTGTTTTCTTATATTACAGTGTGGGGAACATCAGATCATTTGATGTTCCCAATTTTCTGATGGGAACATCAGATCGTTTAGGAATGCTTCAAATGAGGGAGTGGGGAATGTTGGGGGAGTGGGGGATGGTGGGGAGGACGAGGGGACAAGGAAGGGGGTAATAGTGGGGAGGACGAGGGGACGGGGAAGTTGGTGATGGTGGGGACGAGGGGACAGTGGAATGGAGAATGTTGGTTAAGACAAGGGGACAGAGGAGTGGGGGAATGGTGTAAAGAACGAGGGAATGGGGGAGGGCGGGAATGGTAGGGAGGATGAGGGGATGGGGGGAGTGGGAGATGGTGGGGAGGAATAGGGGATGGTGGAGGGGGGGAATGGTTAGGAGGACGAGCGGACGCTGGAGTGGGGGATGTTAAGGAGGACAAAGGGACGAGGGAGAGGGGAATAGTGGGGAGGACGAGGGGACGGGGGAGTGGGGAATATTGAGAAGAAGAGGGGACTGGTGAGTGAGGAATGGTTAGGAGGATGAGGGAACGGGGCAGGGGGAATGGTGGGGAGGACTGGGAGACAGGGAAAGGTTGCTTTGGCTCACCAAAGCTGAGCTCAACTTTGCTGAGCCACAGCAACGTGTTGCCGGGTACGGCTACTATATAATTATGAATGGAAATGTTTGTTTGTTCGAAATCGCTAATCTCCGAAAGTTCTTCACCGATTGCTTTGAAATTTTCACACAATGTTCCATTCGCAACCGAGCATGTTTTTTATAAACATATTATGTTTATGTCACGTCTGTGATGGCAAAAACATGATTTAAAAAAAAATAATGTATTTTTTCATGTGAGAGAAATCTTCGAAACCTCTTTACCGATTGTTTTGAAATTTTGACACAACATTGCATTTGAATTGGCGCGTGTTTCTATATACCTACTATATACATGCCTTATCTGTGACTGGAGTTTTTTTTTTTAAACAACGCCATCTGTTGGATGTATGATCAACACACACTGTAATCTCCCAAAGTTCTTCATCAATTGCTTTGAAATTCTGACACAACGTTCCATTCGAATATGAGCGTCTTTTTATATACCTACTATACAGATGCCACCTCTGTGACAGGTAAAAACATGGGTTTTTGAAAAACAGCACCATCTGTTGTACATAATAGTAACATGCACGCTATACTAAATATGTCACGAATTCCATTTGAATGCTTCCGATTGCATTCATAAATTTTATTTTCATAGATTTCAAATAATTATATTTTTTATTGAATTATTTTGCATGACATTGTGTTGGAATTGAGCTGTGTTGTTCACCATACCGTTCATTCGTAAGTATAAGTATTGATGCCACACCTGTGACAGGTAAAACTATGCATTTCTTGAAAACTGAGCCATCTGTTACATGTAAGAGGAAAACACATGCTATATAAATATAAATGGAAATGTTCGTTTGTTCAAAATCGCTAATCTCCGAAAGTTCTTCACCGATTGCGTTGAAATTTTTACACTATGTTCCATTTGCATCCGAAAGAATTTTTATATACATACTATATAGATGCCATGTCTGTAATTGGGAAAAACATGCTTATTTTGAAAAATTGTGTTTTTTATGTGTTTTTTCACGTGAGTGAAATCTTCGAAACCTCTTTACCGATTGCTTTGAAATGTTGACACAATGTTCCATTCAAATATTCGCATGCTTTTATATACCTACTATATAGAAAAAACACCTGTGAGAGGTAAAAAAAAAACATTTTTTTAAACAGCGCTATCTGTTGCTCACAAGAGCAACACATGCTATACTAAATGTTATGATTCCATTTCGCTGTTTCCGATTGCATTGATAAAATGAATTTTCATAGATTTAGATTTATTTTTATTTAATTATTTTGCTGGACATTGCGGTGGAATTGAGCTGTGTTGTTTACAATAGCGTTCATTTCGCGAGAATAAGTATAGATGCCACACCTGTGACAGGTAAAACCATGCTTTGTTTGAAAAACAGCGCCATCTGTTGTACGTAGGAGCCGCACCCACAATACTAAATATGCTACGAGTCCATTTCAATGTATCTGATTACAATGAAAAATTGAAATTTCATATATTTCGATTTATTTTCATTTTGATTTCATTATTTTGTGTGACATTGCCTTAGAATTGAGCTGTGGTGTTGACCATACCATTCATTTCATGAGTATAGTTTATTTTATAATTATTTCCTTGTTCGTCATTTGTTTTTTACTGTTTTTATTTTTCAATGTTGGGAACATCAGAATATTTCTTCTTCCAAATTTTCTGAAGGGTATACCAGATCATATGGGAATGCATCGGACAAGGGAGTGGAGAATGATGGGGAGGACGAGAGGACGGGAGTGGGGGATGGTGGGTGGACAACGAGGGGACAGAGTAGGAATGCTGGGGGGGGGGGTGTTACGGACCCGAGTCTAGCGTCCGAGCCCGGAGCAGTGACGACCGCGCCATCTGTGGGTCAGCTCCCGAAACCCCCTCCAAATGGACGACGCCATCTAGTGAGGACGAGATGTAATGGCCAGGAGGGCTAGTTTCCCGTCCTGATCAGCTCATATCACAGCCGATGCTGACCTCTGGTGAGGTGACGCTTAGACAGCAACGCCATCTATGGAGTGGATAGGTGGGCGTTTGTGTCTAAGCCGGTAAGTGAGATGCCCTAGAGTATAACCGGTACTGATGACGTGTCTGATTACAGAGTCGACCTGGGGCTGCTGTAATGAACGTTGGATCAGTCTACCCAAGGCAGCTGAAGACTCTCCACGTGTTTGCTGCAGCAGTTGTGAGTCACCCCCAGGATGAACACTGTGGTGTTAGCCTGCCTGTAACGTGGCAGCTGAGGAATTGTCGTACCCGGGACTGACTGGTGGAGAAGACTAACAACTGGGGTGTTATGGTGAGGAGAGTGATCTGTGGAATCTTACGAGGCTCCTGCCTAGGGCTCGCAACCCTAGTATCGGTCGTGGAGTGGCCTACGCAGCGTTGCTGATTGGAACCTGCCAGCTACAGGCTGGATTTGTGGTTGACGGCCTCCACGACGGTGCACCCAGTGGGATTGTATTTTGGCTGGCCTATGGCAGGGGTAGACTCGCTAAGAGAATCTAAGGTTTTATCAAGAGGCCACAAGAAGAGAACCAGGGCTACTCGTTGAGCACCGTGGAACACTCCGCGTCTTCAGAGGAAGACCACATTGTATATTCTAGTGTTTATACCTCCCCCGTGTAATTTATATATATTATTTATGGTGATGGTAATTATATATTTAAGTTTAAGAGCAGTTTTATCCCATCCCCTTTAATTTACTTGCGTTACGGAGCACACCCCTTGAAAACCACTACTAACTTGGGGCCGGATACCCATACTCTACTAACATGAGAGAAAGAACCCAGTTGCGACCCAAGAGGGCCGTAACAGGGGGGAGGACGAGGGGACTGGGGAGCTGGGGTTGGTGGGGACGATGGGAGGGGTAGAATAAATAATAGTGGGGGAGAACAAGAAGACAGAAGAGTGGGGAATGATGAGGGAGGATGAGTGGACAGGGGAGGGGGCATTGGTAGGAAGGAGTAAGGGATGGCGAGGGAGTGGGAGAATGGTGGGAGGACGAGGGGATATATATATATATATATATATATATATATATATATATATATATATATATATATATATATATATATATATATATATATATATATATAAATATATATATATATATATATATATATATATATATATATATATATATATATATATATATATATATATATATATATATATATTAGTATATTTTGGTAGCAGTCTTTCCTGTAGACATATATTATTAAATATGACCGAAAAAGTAAGATTAATAATTCTAACACGAATTTTCTCAATCTTTCGTACATTACGCTTCACTGTTGGAGGTAAATCAAAAATCAATTCTCCAAAATTCATTTTTATTTCTAGTCTGACGCGACACGGGCGCGTTTCGTAAAACTTATTACATTTTCAAAGACTTTAGTTCACAAATACACAACTGATTAGAACTTACGTATCTCCTGATTTTATATCTACATTTGAGTGAGGTGGGAGGGGTGATGTGGCATTAACACAAGACAGAACAAGAGGGGATATTAATAGGGTATTAAAAGTATCAACACAAGACAGAACACAAACAATGGGTATTGAATAGAAGTGTTTGTAGAAAGCCTATTGGTCCATATTTCTTGATGCTTCTATATTGGAGCGGAGTCTTGAGGTGGGTAGAATATAGTTGTGCAATAATTGGCTGTTGATTGCTGGTGTTGACTTCTTGATGTGTAGTGCCTCGCAAACGTCAAGCCGCCTGCTATCGCTACCGCCTACAAACGGCTTGACGTTTGCGAGGCACTACACATCAAGAAGTCAACACCAGCAATCAACAGCCAATTATTGCACAACTATATTCTACCCACCTCAAGACTCCGCTCCAATATAGAAGCATCAAGAAATATGGACCAATAGGCTTTCTACAAACACTTCTATTCAATACCCATTGTTTGTGTTCTGTCTTGTGTTGATACTTTTAATACCGTATTAATATCCCCTCTTGTTCTGTCTTGTGTTAATGCCACATCACCCCTCCCACCTCACTCAAATGTAGATATAAAATCAGGAGATACGTAAGTTCTAATCAGTTGTGTATTTGTGAACTAAAGTCTTTGAAAATGTAATAAGTTTTACGAAACGCGCCCGTGTCGCGTCAGACTAGAAATAAAAATGAATTTTGGAGAATTGATTTTTGATTTACCTCCAACAGTGAAGCGTAATGTACGAAAGATTGAGAAAATTCGTGTTAGAATTATTAATCTTACTTTTTCGGTCATATTTAATTATATATATATATATATATATATATATATATATATATATATATATATATAAATATATATATATATATATATATATATGACCGCATATTCTGTATTAATTATTTTCTGGTTTAGGGCTTCTATCCCTCTAACTATTTTCTTAGCATCAGGGCTTAATTGAAATAGGAGTTCTCCAAAACTCATTTTCGTACTTTTAAGGTGAAGAAAAGAAGTGATTTACTATAGAGTATATTACACTTATTTGTATAATTTGCACGACGTTTCGAACCTCCATGGTTCATTCTCAAGTGAACAGATCTTACAATACTAGTTGATTTTATACCCGCATTAGGTCAGGTGATAATACAATGAAGGTGAAAACATGGGGGGATACATAAGGGATAAACATAGGGGCTGCAGAAGGCTTATTGGCCCATACGAGGCATCTCCTATCTAAACACAAAGATTAATCCAGTGTAATTGGCCTGTTATGTTGGACATTGTCTTCTGTGTTGGCATCGATATGTTCTTGTCTTGTCCTTACTTGTCCTAGTAAGGACAAGACAAGAACATATCGATGCCAACAAAGAAGACAATGTCCAACATAACAGGCCAATTACACTGGATTAATCTTTGTGTTTAGATAGGAGATGCCTCGTATGGGCCAATAAGCCTTCTGCAGCCCCTATGTTTATCCCTTATGTATCCCCCCATGTTTTCACCTTCATTGTATTATCACCTGACCTAATGCGGGTATAAAATCAACTAGTATTGTAAGATCTGTTCACTTGAGAATGAACCATGGAGGTTCGAAACGTCGTGCAAATTATACAAATAAGTGTAATATACTCTAGTAAATCACTTCTTTTCTTCACCTTAAAAGTACGAAAATGAGTTTTGGAGAACTCCTATTTCAATTAAGCCCTGATGCTAAGAAAATAGTTAGAGGGATAGAAGCCCTAAACCAGAAAATAATAAATACAGAATATGCGGTCATATTCAATGAAACATGTTTGAAAGAAAACCTGCTGCCAGTATACACCAATATATATATATATATATATATATATATATATATATATATATATATATATATATATATATATATATATATATATATATACATATATATATATATATATAGGTTGTACCTAGTTGCCAGAACGTCGTACTCGGCTTACTTACTGTCACGTTATGTCCAGACCGAGTGAGATGGCCCGGAAAGTGGAGTTGGAAATTCTGTTGGACGACATATTCCACCTCGAAGCACAAAAGAAGGTCACCACCAAAGATACCTTACAAGCAGAACTTATTGCGGAAGGAGGAAAGAATCGAGGCAACTACAGAAGCACCATACTGTCCCCCGAGCTCAAAGCGGCAGCTAAGAGCCTTCGTGAGAACAAGGAGATAGTTGTCAGGAGAGGCGACAAGTCGCCAATATACGTCATTCTTAAAAAAGACGAATATCTGGCGAAAATGTACCTCATACTCTCTGACCAAACTAAATTCCAAAGGGTAACGAAGGACACTACAGCCGAACTGAAAGCAAAGGTCAACAAATTGATCGAAACTGTGAACGCCAAGAAATCAGGACTCCACCTGCCAAAGATTATTGGGGAATATGAACCTGGATATGCGTATGGAAATGTCAAGACACACAAGCCTGGAAACCCACTTCGGCCAATCATCAGCCAGATACCCACACCCACGTACAGACTGGCGAAACGACTCAACGGCTTGCTGACTCCTTATGTCCCTTGCGCCTTCAGCCTGAAGTCTCCAAAGGAATTTGTTGACTTGCTGCGGGGAACACGAGCCACAGACATAAGAGCCTCGTTAGACGTAGAATCCCTGTTTACCAACGTACCTGTGGATGAAACAATCGGGCTGATAGCCGACAGAGTGTACCGTGATCCGGCCTGTACTCCTCTTGACATACCAGAAAACAGTCTAAGGAAACTACTCCAAGCTTGTACTTAAGAGGCACCCTTCTTGAGTCCAGATGGACACATGTATAAGCAAGTAGATGGGGTCGCCATGGGTTCTCCCCTAGGTGTCCTGTTTGCAAACTTCTACATGGGTACCATCGAGCAAAAAGTCTTAGTCGACATGAACTTGAAACCGGCCATATACTGCAGGTATGTTGACGACATTTTTACACAGGTACCTGATGTCAGACATCTGCAGGAGCTGAAGTAGGCATTTGAGCAGAATTCTGTGTTGCGTTTCACTTACGAGATGGAGAAGGATGGGAAGCTGCCCTTTCTAGATGTAACAGTCATGGAAAGGAGGGGAGTTTTCCACACTGCAGTCTACACTAAGGAAACAAACATAGGAATGTGCCTGAATGCCAACAGTGACTGCCCGGATAGGTACAAGAGAAGTGTTGTTAACGCTTTTGTCGACCGTGCCCTCAGCCACAGCTCAGAATGGAAGCAAGTCGACGAAGAACTCTGTAGGGTAAGACAGGTCCTAGTCAACAACGGCTTTTCCAATGGTTTCGTGGAAGACATCATAAGAAGGAAAGTGAAACGCCATGCAACCTCTGAAGAGACAACTAACACAACACCTATACATAAGCAACAGGGCTCCATTAAGGAACATATAATCTCTTCCCACAAACAAACCATCACCAGAGAAATCTTAGCAAACAACACAGAAATCATCGATTGATACAGCGATAGCAGGCGGCTCGACATCTGCGAGGCACTACACATTATTAAGAAGTCAACACCAGCACTCAACAGCCAATTAATGCACAACTATATTCTACCCACTTCAAGACTCCGCTCCAATATAGCAGCATCAAGAAATATGGACCAATAGGCTTTCTACAATTACTTCCATTCAATACCCATTGTTTCGTGTTCTGTCTTGTGTTTGAATTTAATACCCATTCAATACCCATTGTTTCGTGTTCTGTCTTGTGTTTGAATTTAATACCCATTCAATACCCATTGTTTCGTGTTCTGTCTTGTGTTTGAATTTAATACCAATTCAATACCCATTGTTGAAAGTTTGGTTTCACCTTATCCACCTCACGCAAATGTAGATATAAACTCGAAAGATGTGTAAGCTCTATTCAGTTTCAGTTGTGTGTTTTAAACTAAAGTCTTTGAAAATGTAATAAGTTTTACGAAACGCGCTCAAGTGTCGCGTCAGACTAGAAATAAAAATGAATTTTGGAGAATTGATCTTTGAATTACCATCAGCAGTGAAAAGAAACATAAGAAAGATAGAGAAAATTCGCGTTAGAATTATTAATCTTACTTTTTCGGTCATATTTAATAATATATGTCTACAGGAAAGACTGCTACCAAAATATACTAATATATATATATATATATATATATATATATATATATATATATATATATATATATATATATATATATATATATATATATATATATATATATATATATATATATATATATATATATATATATATATATATATATATATATATATATATATATTATATATGTGTGTGAGTGTGTGTGTGTGTGTGTAGATATGCTGCACTTGAATCTCTTAATTCCAACTCTATCCATTGTTTCCCTCTGTTCTCCACACTTCACCACGTTGACCCCTCTTCGCACCCCTTTGATCCTCCTTATTGTTCCTTCACTCATCTACCCCCCTTTTCCCCCATTTACCCTATTCCTGTTTTACCTCCCAACTGCTGCTTTATCCCTCTTTCCTTTCTCTCAGAAAAGTGATTATTAAGAAGAACTGAAACATCTGTAGGGTCACTCTGAAAAATATTATAAACTAGCTGTACCCGGCCACGCGTTGCTGTGGCTCAGCAATGCATATGCATTGCTGAGCCACAGCAACCTTCCCCTGTCTCCCAGTCCTCCCCAAAACTCCCCCTGCCCCGTCCCCTCATCCTCCTAACCATTCCTCACTCACCCGTCCCCCTCTTCTTCCCAACCATTCCTCACTCCCCCGTCCCCTCGTCCTCTCACTATTCCCCCCTCCCTCGTCCCTTTGTCCTCCTTAACTTCCCCCACTCCAGCGTCCACTCGTCCTCCTAACCATTCCTCACTCCACCGTCCCCTATTCCTCCCCACCATCTCCCGCTCCCCATCCCCCTCGTCCTCCCTACCATTCCCCCCCTTCCCCATCCCCACGTTCTTTCCACCAATCCCCGACTCCTCTGTCCCCTTGTCCTACCCAACATTTTCCATTCCACTGTCCCCTCGTCCCCACCAACACCAACTTCCCCGTCCCCTCGTCCTCCCCACTATTACCCTCTTCTTTGTCCCCTCGTCCTCCCCACCATCCCCCACTCCCCCAACATACCCCACTCCCTCGTTTGAAGCATTCCTAAACGATCAGATGTTCCCATCAGAAAATTGGGAACATCAAATGATCTGATATTCCCATTAGAAAATTGGGAACATCAAATGATCTGATGTTCCCTTAGAAAATTGGGAGCATCAAATGATCTGATGTTCCCATTAGAAATTTGGGAACATCAAATGATCTGATGTTCCCATCATTGTAATATAAGAGAACAGTTAAAAAAACGAAATGAAAAAATGAAAAAATACATATATAAACTATACGCAGAAAATGAGCGGTATGGGAAACAACACAGCTCAAGTCCAACTCAGTGTCACACAAAATAATTAAATCAAAATGAAAACCAATCGAAATGTATGAAAATTCCATTTGTCAATGCAATCAGAAACATTGAAATGGAATGGTAACATATTTAGTAAAGCGGTGTTGCTCTTACATGCATCAGATGGCACTGTTTCTTCAAAAATGAATGATTTTTACCAGTCACGGGTGTGGCATCTATTCTTATACTTACGAAATGAACGGTATGGTAAACAACACAGCTCGCTCAATTTCAATGCAATGTCACACAAAATAATTAAATCAAAAGGAAAATAAATCGAAATATATGAAAATATATTTTATCATGGCAATCAGATTTATTCAAATGGAATCGTAACATTTAGTATAGCGTGAGTTGCTATTATGTGCAACAGATGGCCCTGTTTTAAAAAAAATGTTTTTACCTGTCACAGGTGTAGTATCTATATAGTCGAAATATAAAAATTACGCGTATATTCGAATGGAACGTTGTGTAAAAATTTAAAAGCAATCGTTGAAGAACTTTCAGAGATTACAGCATGTGTTGCTCTTACGTCTAACATATGTCACTCTTTTTAAAAAAAAACATGTTTTTTTCCTGTCACAAGTGTGGCATGCATATAGTAGGAATATAAAAACATGCGCTTTCGGTGAAGCAATCGGTGAAGAACTTTCGGGAATTACAGCACGTGTTGCTCCTTCGTCTAAGAGATGACGCTCTTTTTTTACAAAAACATGTTTTTTCCTGTCACAGATGTGATATCTATAATATATGTATATAAAAACCCACTCTGATGTGAATGGAACGTTGTGTGAAAATTTCAAAGCAATTGGTGAAGAACTTTCGGAGATTAGCGATTTTGAACAAACGAACATTTCCATTTTTATTTATAGAGATAGTGTGTGTGGCTCTTACGTGCAACAGATGGTGCTATTTCTTAAAAACAATAAATAATATTTTTACCTGTCACAGGTGTGGCATCTATATATATATTTATGAAATGAATGGTATGCTAAACAACACAGCTCAGTTCCAACACAATGTCACAAAATAATTCAATAAAAAATAAAATAAATAAATATTCATGAAAATTAAACTTATCAATGCAATCGGAAACATTGAAATAGAATTCGTAACATGGCTTTTTCGAATTTGCAAGTGCAATACCCCATAGAAGTATTGCATGAGTGTTGCTATGACATGCAACAGATGGTGCTGTTTTTGAAACAAACATGTTTTTATCTGTCACAGGTGTGGCATCTATATAGTAGGTATATAAAAACATATGCATATTTGAATGTACTGTTGTGTCAGAATTTCAAAGCAATCGGTGAAGAATTTTGGGAGATTACAGCGTGTGTTGCTCTTACATCCAACAGATGGCGCTGTTTAAAAATAATCGGTTTGTTTTCCTGTCACAGGTAAGGAATGTATATAGTAGGTATATAAAAACACTCGCCTATTCAAATGCAACGTGGTGTCAAAATTTCAATGAAATTGGTAAAGAGGTTTCGAAGATTTCCCTCACATGAAAAACTCACTGAAGAACCACAGTTTTTCAAAAAAAGCATGTTTTTTATCGTCACAGATGTGACATCAATATAATATGTATACAAAAACCTGCTCGGATGTAAATGGAACATTGTGTATAAATTTCAAAGCAATCGGTGAAGAACTTTCGGAGATTAGCGATTTTAAACAAACGAACATTTCCATTTTTATTTATATAGATAAAGCATCTCTTAGGGATTGACACCAAATATTTCATATTATATTACATATGAAAATTGAAATTGTTTTATGTAATTGGCTTTATTTTCTAAATAATTACCTTTCATCAACCCTGACGAGCCTATGTCAGTCTCATACACCAGACCATTCCCCATGCAAAGTTAGGTGAGGTTATCGCCAATCATCTGGCCTTCAGGTTGAGACAGGCAGACATTCTTACTTATATTATAAATTGCTACTCACTATCACGTGAGCCAATTTTCAGGTGTTCCCACAACACATACTAACTACAGCCAGCTACTATGACTGCCAGACACTGAATCATTCGTGCTTGCAGTCTGTTAAATTCTATTATCATTCTCCCCCTCCCTTGTTTTGATGCAGTTTCCAATAGATAAGGAAGACGAATTTTCAAACAATAATAATATCCTGTGACTTAAATTTCCTCATTGATCCTAGAGTGTTGAAAGACGAGGTTCAGAAGGTACTTTTAATTGTTTATTCACATGCTAGAGACACGTTGCTAGAAACATCCACACACCATCATCGATACTCACCAGCGTTGGTGAGTTACTTCTCAGTGGATTAGATTGGGTTGTTACTCCTAAGAATGTTAGTGTGTGTTAGATTCCCTCTGTAAACCTTTCAACTTTCAGTTTCACCTCTGTGAACCTTTGTGAGTTACACGTCCCTGTGGATGATTTAACTTCGATGAATCAATATGAGGGATTTACACCTTCAATTGGATAATTTACCATTCAATGAGTCAATATGAGTGAATTACACCTACCTGTGGATGATGTACCAATCAGTGAATAAATATGAGAGAGTTACACCTCCCTGTGGATGATTTACCATTCAATGAGTCAATGTAAATGTGAGTTAACCATCAATGGATCTTTGGGGCAATACTTTGATCGTTGGTTCGAGTTACCTTATTGCTACAGTTGATTTTCTCATTTATATTTATGACATTAGTGTGATTTCTTGATGCATCTGAAGGGGAAGCCATCTCTGGAAATTGAAAGTTGTTCAATGTCAACAAATATTTTTTGACTAGTTGCATAAGAAAAAGGGCTGCAATTGCTTCATGATTCAGTACTGTAGCCTAAATAGTAACGGAGAATGTTACTTTTTTTATTTTCTTTAACGAATTTTACACATTTTCAAGTGTATATTTACAACCACACCTTTCAGATATAATCATTCTATGATACTTTCCTAACACATTAGCATATAATAAAGGATCTGTAGAAGGGGATTTTCCAAAACGTCTTTAGTTTTCCTAATACAAATAGTCAAAGTTTCCCCCCAAAATTATGCAAATATATCATGTTTATTACTATTTATAAAATCAATAAATGAACTTAGGAAAAAGCACTTCCTTCAGATTTAAGAGACATACGCTTTACATATAAGGTGTAAGTTTCATGTAAATTAAATAAATAATGAAAGAGATATTTGAACGTTTATGTTGCTTGAAAATAAATAAGTAAAAAATAAAGTCTAAGGTGTTGCATCTGTGACTTGAGGTTGACATAAACCAATTTTCTCCAAAATTTGCACCCTTACAGATAGGCTTACGTGCAGTCAGGTGTATAAGTTTCATGCAAATTGCCCAATAAACAAAGGAGAGAGATAAAATTAAAAAAAAATAATAAAACTAATTATAATTTGTTTTAATATATGTTATTGTGATAGCTGAGAGTCATAGACATGATTTCAGTTGACACTTTTGATTGATAATCGTTTTTGACCATTTTGAATTTTTTTTGACACAATTCAATATTTTTTTCTTCCTTCCTATTTATGCTACGATGCTGAGACTTGGGCCAGATGAAACCCTTTTCATATACAACTTGTCAAAAGAGCCTGATTGAAATCGAACGAGTTTTCATTTATTGCATATTTTTGGCAAATTTGGAACTGATGCCCCTGAAGCTGAAGCGTAAGGTTGACCTACACTAGAATGCTTGGAAGTTATATGTAACACTTGGACTGCCTTTCGTAGTACTCTCCAGACTTCCTGTGGATTCAGGAGAATCTACAGGCAGCGTAACTTATACCATGTCATGATACAGTGTAAATATGCGAGGCTGGGGGGTACCTTCATCGCTGGATCATGGTCACATGTTCCAGCGATGATTCAAGAGATTTTCTTAATCATCTTCTTCTTTTCCTTCTTCTTCTTCCTCTTTTCCTTCTTCTTCATCATCGGCATATTATTATTGCACTGTGGGTGAAACCTTGCACCATCAGTATTCAGAAGCAGGAATCATCAGCAAGAGCTCCACATACAACTCACTGATATTTGTCTTGGATTATTGGAATGTACATTGTGAAACTATTAAATAGCTGGCTTGTGCCGCTGTTAGTATTTCACACTCATGACTCGTTTGGTGGCACGAGGCTCATGACCGTATTGACCAGCTCTTGCTACACACACGCACACACACACACACACACACACACACACACACACACACACACACACACACACACACACACACACACACACACACACACACACACACACACACACACACACACACACACACACACACACACACACACACACACAAAGGTGTGTGTAAGGAAATTCGAGAGGAGTCAGAGGAAGAAAAAGACTTGGGAGTTGATATCACGCCAGACCTGTCTCCTGCAGCACATATCAAGAGGATAACATCAGCGGCATATGCCAGGCTGGCCAACATACGAACGGCATTCAGAAATTTGTGTAAAGAATCATTCAGAACTTTGTATACCACATATGTCAGGCCAATCCTGGAGTATACAGCCCCAGCATGGAGTCCATATCTAGTCAAGGATAAGACTAAACTGGAAAAGGTTCAAAGATTTGCCACCAGACTAGTACCCGAGCTGAGAGGTATGAGCTACGAGGAGAGAATACGGGAATTAAACCTCACTTTGCTGGAAGACAGAAGAGTTAGGGGGGACATGGTCACCACATTCAAGATTCTCAGGGGAATTGATAGAGTAAATAAAGACAGTCTATTTAACACAAGGGGCACACGCACAAGAGGACACAGGTGGAAACTGAGTGCTCAAATGAGCCACAGAGATATTAGAAAGAACTTTTTTAGTGTCAGAGTGGTTGACAAATGGAATGCATTAGGAAGTGATGTGGTGGAGGCTGACTCCATACACAGTTTCAAGTGTAGATATGATAGAGCCCAATAGGCTCAGGAATCTGTACACCTGTTGATTGACAGTTGAGAGGCGGGACCAGAGAGCCAGAGCTCAACCCCCGCAAGCACAACTAGGTGAGTGCACACACACACACACACACACACACACACACACACACACACACACACACACACACACACACACACACACACACACACAGTCTTGGGTCAGCTTTGATCGTGAGCAGACGTGTTGGGTCAGCAGTTCGCATTAACCGAGGGAACAATAGGGTTCAAGGGAGCGGGTGTACTGTGCAGTGAGAATCGGGACAGTGTAAATTGAACAGTGACATTGTAATGCAACACATTGATCACATCTCGTGGTGAATTATCTTAGTGAATTTAGAGAAGATAGCTAATGAAAATCGACTTCTTGAGGCAGCATCAGTCTCATCAGCCTGGACCCTCGTGGAGACCTGAAGACCTCACAGGATTACCGACGACACGCCGTGTATTCACCAAGAGTGCTTGTGGGGGGCTGGCTGGTAAGTGTCTCTAATAAGTCTCCAACAGTGTGCAAGGTTTATATAATATCATATAATAGACACTATTGCATTCCCTTCAATAATACAATCGTAATAATACAATCGTGGTAGACAGGTAACAGGGACAGCAACTGTGAGCTCACTGGGAACCCAGATAAGCTGCTAATCCCCCCCCCCATCCGCCGTAATCTGAAGACTACACCTCACCCACCTCTTAACCCCCCATCTCACTCTCCCAATACACTCCCCACCCACCACCACTCCCACTCTCCCAAAACATTCCCCCCCCCCCTCCCCACCACACCCACTCTCACACTAGGACTATTCTTGCTCTCTCTTGACAAGGGCAAAATGACAGGTGGACGCAACAGGGACACAGGGAACAGCCAAAGTGACCAAACGAGGGACATGTTAACCCAAGTTCTGGAGGAATTCAGGAAGGAGATGCAGGAAACGAGGATTACAATTAACAACCTGCAAAGTGAGCTGACATCAGCAAGGGAGGAGATCAAATCCCTCACAGAAAATAATAGAGACTGAGCATCAGATTATCATCCAAAGGGAAGGTGGGAATGTTACATTGGAAGGAAATGCCTCTGTACCTGAAACATTTGCAGACATTTGCAGAGGAGACGAGTCGAGGGAGGGGGTAGACGTACCGTGCGCGCTCCGTTAAAATCGTGACATTAACAGGGATTCATAGGACTACTGCCGTGGATTACTGATTACAGACATAACAAAGTGCATAGTGACCCGCTGGAAAATTGAAAATAGTCATTAACAATAGAACTTTGTGTTAAATAGAGAATAAACGGGAGACCGCGTGTGAGCCAGTGAACGAGGCTTTGTGTACATGCGTGTATTAGGAAAAAAAACAAAAAAATAGTGAACGGTGATTCGTGGAACAGTGATGTGGAACGGGTATCACAACAACATATAAGTTGGAAGTGAATATTATAAATATAGAATACTAGAAATATAAAATAGTGGCAAGAGGCGGCATCAGTGGTTATAAATCGGGTAACTGGAACCTGGTGACATCAACCTGGGACACAAGAGGTCACCTGTACTGACCGGGGGACCAGCCTCGCTACCTACGCTAAGTACCTGACATAAAGTTTGAACAAAATAACATACATAATATTACAAATATACGGTATACATATAATATTATAAATATTAAACATATAAATATATATACATATATATTGTTACAAATATACAATATACATATAATATTATAAATATATAGATATATACAACAAAACAAGGCAATATGGGAGTAAATAAACAAATTTGTGGCCACTGTAACAACTCCTTAAAGTCGAAGGTAACGGGAATTGAATGTTATATCTGTAAGACTAGATTCCATTCAGCTTGTACAGGAGTGAGTAACACTACGGCACTGAGAGCTGGCCACTTGCTCTGGGTGTGTAAAAATGACCTGCCAGCTTGGAATATCCTAAAAAACCTTCTAGATAACATGACGCATGATCGGAAAACATCATTCATTGGAAGCCTACCAGCCATCCAGAAGGAGTGGGAAAGGAACAACAATTCTAATATACAAGGGGCGGAGGCTATAGTCAAGGATGAAACTGAGGCTAAAACTCAGGAAGTTGTAAACTCTGACTCAGTAGGCCAGGATGTAGATGACAGTAAACTAGAAAGTGTAACAGACAGCACTGACAGCTCGATAGGTACAGACACCACGACGGTTCTCGATAGAGCAATTCAGAACAGAAGGACAGACTTATGCAAATTTTATGCAAAGGGCATATGCAGACATAGATATGCTGGTAATAAGAAAGGATTAGAATGCAGTTACCAACATCCCAAAAAATGTTTAAATATGCTTAGGAAAGGTGAGTGTCGATTTGGATCAATATGTAGGTTTTTCCATCCTGACATGTGCCAAACCTCACTGGAGGACAGAAAATGCTATGACCTTAGCTGCCCACACTTTCACGTGAAAGGCACGGGACGCTACATAAAGAGTGGCAAGCAGGATAATGAAATTGGAGGAAACTCTATAAATTTTTTATACCAGACTGGCAGAGAATTCAAAAGGAGGAGCATGGAGAGTGTATGGAACTGGATGCCAGATCCACTTGCATTCCAGAATTACAGATACAATTACACACCGAAAGGGAACTACAACTACGACAGGCAACTGCCCTACAACAATCAGTACTGGTCAGAACAAACTCATTATGTCCACGAATAATGGGCTTGCCGAAAAAGTCTCCCATTCAAACTATCACTAATAGAGTAACCTTATTCATCTTTGCCAACATACAAGTACTGAAAACAAGAACAAACAACAAAGTACAGTTCATAAATGGCCTCCTCACGGAGTCAAAGGCAGTATTTGGAGCTTTCACAGAAACCCATGCAGGGGAATTGTTGGACAGTGAGATCTGGATTCCAGGATATAACCTATACAGGTGTGATAGGAAAATTAGGTCACATGGAGGAGTGGGTCTGTATATTAGGGAAGACCTTGTATGCTCGGAGCTCCTAAACGTTACAAATGAGGTGGTAGAGGTACTGGGATTAAAAATAGAGAAAATAAATTTAGTGATTATACTAATATACAAACCGCCAGATGCAACGGCTGAGGAATTCACAGAACAGATAAGCAAAATAGAGAATAGCCTTGATAATTTGGAGAACCCGATACCTGATATTATCTTCCTAGGTGACTTCAACTTGCCTAGTCTCAGGTGGAAAATAGCAAACAATAATATTATACCAGGAAATCTATCAGGACCTAACCAACCACAGATTAGAGAACTACTTAGATTCTGTGACAAATTTTCACTCAATCAGCAGATATCGGAGCCAACGAGAAATGAAAATATTCTAGATCTGGTCTTTACGAACAATGAAGACATTATCAGAGACATTACGATATCAGATACCACATACTCAGATCACAAACTCATTGAAGTGCAAACGACCATCAATACTCAGAATAGACCTAAAACGTTGATAAAGCGAGAGGGGCTATTCAGTAAATTCAATTTTAATAATAAAAGGATAGACTGGGAGATAATAAACAGGGAACTTACAAACATTCCATGGGGAACTGTTCTAAATAATACAAGTCCTACAGAAGGAATAGAAAAACTGACTTCAGAAGCGTATCAAGTCTGTCTGAAACATGTTCCTTTGAGGAAAGCCAGAAAGAGATCTAACGTAGAAAGAGAACGCAGACGACACTATAAACGCAGGAAAAAAATAACGGAACTGCTTATGCAGACACGAATTTCCCGTCAAAGAAGGAATAATTTAAATAGGGAGATTGAAGAAATCGAGCGGAAATTGAAACACTCATATGAAACTGAAGAAAGGCAGTTAGAACAGAAAGCAATTCAGGAAATAAAGAAAAATCCAAAATATTTCTTCTCATATGCGAAATCAAAAGCAAAAACCACTGCCAGTATTGGACCTATTCGTACAAGTGAAGGTTCATACACGGAGGATGACAAAGAAATTAGTGAAATCCTAAAAAAGCAGTATGAGGACATGTTTAGCACTCCAATAAACAACATGAAGGTGGAAGATCCAGACAATTTCTTTATGCGGGATATTCAAACCCCTGTAAATATAACTGATATAAACACGAGCGCACTAAATTTTGAAAAAGAAATTGAAAACATGCCCATGCACTCGGCCCCAGGTCCAGACTCATGGAATTCAATATTTATAAAGAAATGCAAAGTGCCGGTAGCACAGGCACTCAGTATAGTGTGGAGGAAGAGCTTGGACACGGGGGAGATACCAGATGCACTTAAAGTAGCAGACATAGCCCCTCTACACAAGGGAGGGAGCAAAGCATTGGCAAAAAATTATAGACCAGTTGCACTAACATCGCACATCATAAAAGTATTTGAGAGAGTGATTAGGAGTCAGGTCACCAATTTCATGGAGACCAATGACCTTCACAACCCAGGCCAACATGGATTTCGAGCGGGAAGATCGTGCCTCTCACAGCTACTTGAGCACTACGACAAAGTCACTGAGGCATTAGAAGAAAAACAGAATGCTGATGTGATATACACGGACTTCGCAAAGGCTTTCGATAAATGTGACCATGGCGTGATAGCACACAAAATGAAGTCAATGGGAATAACCGGTAAAGTAGGACGCTGGATACTCAGTTTTCTGTCAAACAGGACTCAGCGAGTAACTGTCAACCATATAAAATCTAGTCCAAGTGCAGTGAAAAGCTCTGTACCTCAGGGTACAGTCCTTGCACCGCTGCTTTTCCTTATTCTCATATCAGATATAGACAAAAATACAAGTCACAGCTTCGTATCATCCTTTGCAGATGACACAAAAATCAGTATGAAAATTACCTCGGCTGAGGACATTGAAAAACTTCAAGCTGATATTAATAAAGTTTTCGACTGGGCATCAGAAAATAACATGATGTTTAACAGTGATAAATTCCAGGTACTCAGGTACGGTAAAAATGAGGACCTTAAACATAATACAGAGTACAAAACACAATCAAATGTACCCATAGTAGGAAAACAGCATGTAAAGGATTTGGGAATAATAATGTCTGACGACCTAACGTTTAAGGAGCATAACCAAGCAAATATTGCGACAGCCAGAAAAATGATAGGATGGATTACGAGAACTTTCAAATCCAGGGATCCCATCACAATGGTTGTACTCTTCAAGTCACTTGTGTTGTCCCGTCTTGAGTACTGCTCAGTACTCACTTCCCCCTTCAGAGCAGGAGAGATTGCTGAAATAGAGGGAATACAGAGAACATATACGGCACGCATAGACGCAATAAAGCACCTAAATTATTGGGATCGTCTCAAAGCCCTCCAAATGTACTCACTAGAAAGAAGACGAGAGAGATATCAAATAATATACACCTGGAAGATACTGGAGGGCCAAGTACCAAATCTACACAGTAAAATAACAACGTACTGGAGTGAACGACATGGAAGAAAATGTAGAATAGAACCAGTGAAGAGCAGAGGTGCCATAGGCACAATCAGAGAACACTGTATAAACATCAGAGGTCCGCGGTTGTTCAACGTCCTCCCAGCAAGCATAAGAAATATTGCCGGAACAACCGTGGACATTTTCAAGAGGAAACTAGATTTATTCCTCCAAGGAGTGCCGGACCAACCGGGCTGTGGTGGGTATGTGGGCCTGCGGGCCGCTCCAAGCAACAGCCTGGTGGACCAAACTCTCACAAGTCGAGTCTGGCCTCGGGCCGGGCTTGGGGAGTAGAAGAACTCCCAGAACCCCATCAACCAGGTATCAACCAGGTATACTGAAAAAGAGCTCAGAAGCTATGGACACAGTGAGGGAGGTAGCCATGCAAGCTGCTACCTCACAGGAAGCAGCAAGGTGCACCACTCAGCTGCTGGAGAGAAAAAGATCAGTGGTAGTTGTAGGCATCAAAGAACAGGAAGGATCCAACAGGCAAGAATGGAATAGCAAGGATAGAGAGGCAGTACAGGGGCTACTGAAGGGGTTACAGATGGAAGGGGCTGAACGAAACATTGAGAAGGTTTTCAGGTTGGGCTGGTACAACAAAGGACAGAAACCGACTTGTAAAGGTGGTGTTTACAAACGAAACAACGAAGGAGGATATTCTCGAAAGGAAGAGTCGACTGCAGCATGTGGAGGAATACAAGAAAGTATTCCTGCAGAGGGACAGGACGAAGGAGGAGAGAGCCAGGGCAGCAGAGGCAAGGAAAAAGCGCAGGGAGGGAGGAGCAAACCAGGAAATCACAGCCCCCAACACAAGTCCTAGAGACAAGAGGCGAACCCAAAACCAGCATCCCAGCAACACCAGATGGGAGGGCAACACCACCACCCTCCTCTGCATAGAAACCCTCCCTTCCCCTCACCCTATCTGCCCCCACCCAACCCTCCCTCCCCCCCCCACCCCATTCTTACCCTGTCATCCCTTCCCCATTCCCATCATGTCTCCCCTCCCACCTTTCCCCCCCTGTCCCCCCTCCCCCTTCATCCCATACCCTACCTATCCCTCCTCCCCCTCACCCCGTATCCTCCATGTCCCCCTTATCTCCTTAACCCACACCCTACCTGTCCCCCCTTCCATGAAACCCCCACCCCTCACCCCAAACTCCTCTGAGACCCTGCAAACCACCTCACAGATCATCTCACCCACTGAAAAGCTTCCCACACCAGCAGAATGCTCGCCAAGAAAGGGGCAAGAAAATGAACTGAAGAAAGTGAGCTTCAAGGCAATGTACACTAACATAGATGGAATTACAAAAAAACAAGTGAACTCGGAGAATGGGCACTAGAAGAAAGCCCAGACATAATAGCACTCACAGAAACAAAGCTAACAAACACCATAAGAAACGCAGTGTTTCCACAGGGCTACTATGTAGTGAGGAAAGAGAGAGAAGGGAGAGGAGGAGGTGGTGTAGCTTTGCTACTAAGAGAAGGTTGGAGTTTCGAAGAGATGGTAATTCAGAACTGTGAAGGTTTCAGTGACTACATATCAGGCACCATAGCAACTGGACGACAGAAAATTATAGTAGTAGTCATATATAACCCCCCACCGAATGTCAGAAGACCCAGACAGGAATATGATAGAAACAACTTGGCCACCATCAATATAATAGAGAGAGCAGCTTCTGTGGCTAGCAGGAACGGATCCAGGCTACTAATCATGGGAGACTTCAACCATGGAAAGATAGATTGGGGGAACAGAGACCCACATGGAGGCCCAGACACATGGAGAGCTAAGCTGCTGGATGTGGCAACAAGAAACTTTCTAAGTCAACACGTCAAATGACCGACAAGAACGAGAGGAGGGAATGAACCAGCCTTGCTTGATCTGATATTTACCCTAAATGAGTCGGATATAAGGGAAGTTAAGTTGGAAGCCCCCTTGGGAATGAGTGATCATAGTGTATTGAGCTTTGAGTACCTGGTTGAGCTAGGAATTATCACCCCCAAAAAAGAACTGGGAAACAAAGGGCTGGCGTACCGAAAGGGAAACTATGAGGAGATGAATAAATTCCTATAGGATATACATTGGGACACAGAACTCGGAACCAAGTCCGTACAAGACATGATGGACTATGTCAGCCAAAAATATCAGGAGGCTGTAAGCAGGTTTGTCCCAGCCCAACAGGAAAAAACAGAGAAGCAAAGGAAGAATCCGTGGTTTAATAGGGAATGTATGAAAGCAAAGGAGCTGAACAAAAGGGCATGGAGGAACTTCCGTAATAACAGAACACCAGAAAGTAGAGAGAGATACCAGAGAACCAGGAACGAGTATGTTAGTGTGAGAAGAGCAGCTGAGAAAAGGTATGAAAATGATATAGCTAATAAAGCCAAGACCGAACCAAAGCTACTACACAGTCACATCAGGAGGAAGGCAACAGTGAAGGAACAGGTGATGAAACTTAGGGTGGGCGAGGACAGGTACACAGAGAATGACAAAGAGGTGTGTGAAGAACTCAACAAAAGGTTCCAGGAGGTCTTTACAATAGAACAGGGAGAAGTCACGGCGCTAGGAGAGGTGGCAGCAAACCAGGTGACCTTGGAAAGGTTCGAAATTACAAGAGATGAGGTCAAGAAGCACCTATTGGAGCTGGATGTGAGAAAAGCTGTTGGGCCGGATGGAATCTCACCATGGGTATTGAAAGAGTGTGCAGGAGCACTTTGCTTGCCACTCTCCATAGTGTATAGTAGGTCACTGGAAACGGGAGACCTACCAGAAGTATGGAAGACTGCTAATGTAGTACCAATATTTAAAAAGGGTGACAGACAAGAGGCACTGAACTACAGGCCAGTGTCCTTAACTTGTATACTATGCAAGGTGATGGAGAAGATTGTGAGAAAAAACCTAGTAACACATCTGGAGAGAAGAGACTTCGTGACAACCCATCAACATGGGTTCAGGGAGGATAAATCTTGCCTTACAGGCTTGATAGAATTCTATGATCAGGTGACAAAGATTAAGCAAGAAAGAGAAGGATGGGCGGACTGCATTTTTTTGTAGTGTCGGAAAGCCTTTGACACAGTACCCCATAAAAGGTTGATGTATAAGCTGGAGAAACAGGCAGGAGTAACTGGTAGGGCGCTCCAGTGGATAAGGGAGTACCTAAGCAACAGGAAGCACAGAGTTATAGTGAGAGGTGAGACCTTAGAATGGCGTGAAGTCACCAGTGGAGTCCCACAGGGCTCTGTGCTTGGACCTATCCTGTTTCTGATATACGTAAATGATCTCCCAGAGGGTATAGACTCATTCCTCTCAATGTTTGTTGACGACGCCAAAATTATGAGAAGGATTAAGACAGAGGAGGACAACTTGAGGCTTCAAGAAGACCTGGACAAGCTGCAGGAATGGTCGAACAAATGGCTGTTAGAGTTTAACCCAAGCAAATGTAATGTAATGAAGATAAGGGTAGGAAGCAGGAGACCAGATACAAGGTATCACTTGGGAGATGAAATACTTCAAGAGTCAAAGAGAGAGAAAGAGCTGGGGGTTGATATCACGCAAGACCTGTCCCCTGAAGCTCATATCAAGAGGATAACATCAGCAGCATATGCCAGGTTGGCTAACATAAGAACGGCCTTTAGAAACTTGTGTAAGGAATCTTTCAGAACATTATATACCACATATGTCAGATTAATCCTGGAGTATGCGGCTCCAGCATGGAGTCCATATCTAGTCAAGCATAAGACTAAACTGGAAAAGGTTCAAAGGTTTGCCACCAGACTAGTACCCGAGCTGAGAGGTATGAGCTACGAGGAGAGACTACGGGAATTGAACCTCACTTTGTTGGAAGACAGAAGAGTTAGGGGCTACATGATCACCACATTCAAGATTCTCAAGGGAATCGACAGGGTTGATAAAGACAAGCTATTTAACACAAGGGGCACACGCACTAGGGGACACAGGTGGAAACTGAGTGCCCAAATGAGCCACAGAGATATTAGAAAGAACTTTTTTAGTGTCAGAGTGGTTGACAAATGGAATGCATTAGGAAGCAATGTGGTGGAGGCTGACTCCATACACAGTTTCAAGTGTAGATATGATAGAGCCCAGTAGGCTCAGGAACCTGTACACTTGTTGATTGACGGTTGAAAGGCGGGACCAAAGAGCCAGAGCTCAACCCCTGCAAGCACAACTAGGTGAGTATAACTAGGTGAGTACTGTGACGGTGTTCCCCCCCTTATATTTCCTTCACGCCTGCTGTAAGAGTCATGTCCACTTTACCCGAGCGTTCTCTATGTCGCAGGCATCAGTTTGGTATATGTGGGAGAGTGTAGTGTTCTTGCCTTGCCGAGAAATTTGTAAAAGAAGAGTATTTTGGCCTGTGGTTTAGGCCCTTTAGGAAGCCAATATGGCGCTGGCTACTCTGTTTTGCCGCCAAAACTGTGTGACGTCAGTGGCACCAGATTGGTCACCGACAGCGATGTGGCACAGGGAACCAATGAAAACCTCCCATGGCGAATATGACGTCACGAAGGAAGAGGGGTCCGGTCAGAGCGCCACGGCGGCGCCATCAGTCTGACACGACACGTCAAGGTGGTCGGGTGTGTGAAGGTTGATCCTGTCAATCTGACAGTAATACGCCACTCCCGTGGATCTTACGCGTCACCCGTAGTCTGCAAGTACGCCAGAGGTCTTCCTTCATTCCATGTGTGGACCAAAGAGGGAATTGACGGAACATTGAGCATCAAGTGCTCCAGGATCGGATGCTGTGCAGGTGAAGTCTAGGCATTATCGTCTGGGATGTCTGATAGCTTCACAGTGACGACGTAGCGGTTGGGCCAATCCACTGGGAAGCAGTGAAGAAGACACTAATCGGGAATCCGAACGACTGCAGCCGAGACGTAGGCAGGCAGCCGTAGCTGGGAGGAGAAGTTGACGGCCAGGAGACCGACTCCAACCCTATTAGAAGTCGTGGAGGAGCACGGACCTGCAGTGAAAAGGCACGGAGACGACGCGTTTATGGTGGGACGTTGATTGAGTTCCTGGAGGATACGACAGGGTGTGTGGGGGAGTTCCCTACACGAGGCAGGAGCCTGGACCAGGAGCTACGACTCAACTCTCGCCGGAGGATAGGTGGAAGTAGGTGATTCTAGTTTCCCTCCCAATTCCACTTTAGTCAGCTATATTATTTAGCCAGAGTATTTTGTATGTCGTGGGCAAGGCTCACCTATGTCACAGTAAGGCACCAGTGTGCAGAGTGGGACTATATAGAGTACTCACGGAATTTATTACTATTATTGGTGTGTGCAGGCACCCGGAGTAATTGATGAATTTACTGTGTTGATAATGTCTTTCATGAGACTTTAATATGATCAGTTATTGAGAGAGTATATATATATATAAAATACCAGTATTTGGTGATAGGCTAAGTGCCCAGTAACTATATTATTAATATTATTGATGTCTATGATTTATCTATATATATATATATATATATATAATATATATATATATATATATATATATATATATATATATATATATATATATATATATATATATATATATATATATATATATGTCGTACCTAGTAGCCAGAACTCACTTCTCAGCCTACTATTCAAGGCCCGATTTGCCTAATAAGCCAAGTTTTCCTGAATTAATATATTTACTATAATTTTTTTCTTATGAAATGATAAAGCTACCCTTTTCTCTATGTATGAGGTCAATTTTTTTTATTACAGTTAAAATTAACGTAGATATATGACCGAACCTAACCAACCCTACCTAACCTAACCTAACCTATATTTATAGGTAAGGTTAGGTTAGGTAGCCAAAAAAAGCTAGGTTAGGTTAGGTTAGGTAGGTTAGGTAGACAAAAAAACATTAATTCATGAAAACTTGGCTTATTAGGCAAATCGGGCCTTGAATAGTAGGCTGAGAAGTGCGTTCTGGCTATTAGGTACGACATATATATATATATATATATATATATATATATATATATATATATATATATATATATATATATATATGTCTATGCTTGTGTATTGAATAATCATTCATGTGTGCAGTGATTAATTGTGTTATCGCCCACGAAAGGAATTACTGAGAACTCCAGTGATATATACTTGCATCCGTTATCATTAAATGAAGGGCAGTGTGTTATACCATATTAGTGAATTATTGTGTCCATTAATATAGAAATGTTTGATTGAGCTCAAGATCAGTGCAGCGAAGTATTTACGTGCTATTGTCGCAAATATTGTGTGTTTGAACTTCTAGTGATCTTTGAGAATTTAAAGAAACAGGCGCCTCATGCCACCAGGCAAACAAATACACGAACATTTGCGTGGTGGGAGTCGCCCAGCTGACTTTGACATTGACGTGAGGGGGAGCATTGCCAGCTTGGCGAGTTTATGATTATATGTGGGAACGAGCGACTTCCGCCTGAAACAGCTGTTTGCTTATTGATATAATCTTGTGATGTCTTTGAATGAGTTTTAAGTAAAATACAAAGTACATTGGTGTTTATATCATCCCCTCCATATTTCTTGTGGCTATATAATACATGAAAGGAAATAGAGTGATAGAAATAAATACCTGCCTGATTATCAGATCTATTGAGAGTGTGTTCTTGCCACTACTACCACAATTCAACGAAACCACTGACGTGTTACTGGACACTGGAAACACCAGTTGGCGACCTTGTGGTTATTAGTAGAGCCCATGTCGGAGCGGGCACACAATAGTTAAGAGAACAAGTTGTGTTCCCACTCTTTCTTGATCAGAGGCCGGTTGGGATTGACTGGGATACTCTCC